>JTDE01005042.1:2850-41735 GCA_014338405.1 Paragonimus skrjabini miyazakii
TATCGGACACCTCTTCCGCGCGAAATGCGTCGTCTCCTCGATGATTGTCCTCATTTATTCGCGACGCATAAGATTACGGGGAATTTGGAGGAACTACGCGCGTTCCATATCGTTAGAAATAAGTGTAGACGGGAAACCCGTGGGCACACCAAACGCGTACAATAAAAGTTCCCCATCAAAGCTCGCGGGAACAAAACTTCTTATTTAAGCATACGCGACAACTAGGAACAAATAAGCCCTCAGCTCTTTCACTGCGACTGCCCGACGGCGAGACCTCGTCTGACTCTCTAGTTGTAGCCGAGTTATTTAGGGAATACTACACGGCAATCTACGACGTCGCACCGCCGGACCGGCACCTTATACTTCAGCAGCAGTATTTCCGGCAACCACTCGGTACCGCCGAGTTTTCCGTGCTGGATGTTGAGGACCTTTTATTCAAGGTAAATTCATATAGTGCAGTGGGTCCTGACAAGATCCATCCCAGAATTTTCAGAGAAGCGGCTGCTAGTCTGGCATAGCCCTTTTATAAGCTGTTTAAACAGACACTCCAGACTGGCATTCTCCCTAGCTCATGGAAAGTGGCGACGGCCACGCTCATATTTAAAGCGGGTGACCGGCACTCTCCGGCTAGCTATCGGCCAATTAGCTTCACTAGCATTCCGTGAAAGATAATGGAGCGCTTATTAAAGCGTGCCATCCTCAATCACTTCTTATCAAACCATCCTTTTTCCTCTACCCAGCATGGCTTCCTTCCTAATCGGTCATGCGTAACTAATATGCTTGCTTTCATGGACAGTCTGACGGAGGCCAGAGACAATGGCCTTATCTCAGACGCCATCTTCTTTGACTTTGCCAAGGCTTTCGACCGTGTCCCACACGGCCCTCTGAAGCACAAACTAGAAGCCTATGGTATTCAAGGAGAGGTTCCACGCTGGATTGTTTCCTTCCTTGATAACAGAACGTTCAGAGTTAAAACCGGATCAGACCTCTCATCTCCCTCTTTCATTTTTGTGGGAGTTCCCCAAGGGTCAGTGCTAGGTCCACTGTTACTTCTGATCTATATAAATGACCTTCCGGACAATATTTCCAGCAACGCCTTCTTATATGCCGATGACCTAAACATTTCTGGAATGCCACTGATCCCAGCGCACTACAGATTGATCTTGACGCGATTAGGCGTTGGTCGGGCGATTGGAGTCTCCCACTAAATGACAGTAAGTGCGCACATATGTCACTGGGTGGAGATTCTGGCAACGCATTCGTGATTCATAGTGCACTCGGCACAGTAGATATCATGAAAATCGATCTGAAGAAAGATCTGGGCATCTGGCTTTCGTCTAACTTATCCTTTGCGCATCACCACGAGATGGCAGCGAAAAAAGGGTTTGCTACTCTTAGGATGATTAAGCGCACTTTCCCCCGCATAGACAAGAAAGCGTTCCAAACGCTTTACTGGGTTTATATTAAGCCGTTCCTCGAGTATACTAATCAGGTCGTTTATATCAGCCTGAAGAAAGACATATCCGTTGAGCGTGTCCAGCGCGTGGCTACCAAACTAGTCACAGGTCTCAGTAGTGTCGCGTACGAGTCTCGACTTGAAATTCTTGATCTATACCCACTCGAATTTCGACGGCTCCGCGGTGATTTAATTTTCACACACTTCCTCTTTAGAGTAGGCCTCGTTGATCAGTTCTTCATTGTAGCGAATGATGACGGTCGACGAGGACATAACATGAAGCTTTTCGAGCTTCGTCCTCGGACCTTTCTCAGACAGCAGTTTTTTCCTGCAGGCTTTTCAACTTCTGAAACATTCTCCCTGCTGAACTCCTCGGGAGCGATTCTATCGATCGCTTTAAAGCATTACTTGACTCTAATTTTCAAAAATTCCTTTCATGCTTGTAATCTTAGTTTGTTTTGTGCTTCTGGCGCACCCTTCTCCCATCATCACGAGATGGTCGCCGAAGAGGAACTTATGATCCGGCAATTGTGTCGTTCTTCGGTATGGTGTTTCAAGGCCGAAACCAGTTGGAAACGGCCATTTAGGCGCGAGAAGATATTTGTCAAATTTTTCATGAAATATTAAAATGCATATTACGGAACATATGTATAGATTTCTTCAAGTATACTAGTGGTGTTGCAATGGAAATAATCAGGTGTACCCAAAAATTGCCCATATTCACACTTTTGTTGAAAAAATGTGTCGCCATTTTTTCGATATATGCAAAATGTTAGCTTTCCTAATCGATTTTACGTTCTAAAGCTGTTTTTGTTGACATTTTCGTGGTGGAATACATCTTTCCATCTCACAGAAACACTCGATTTTGCGCGGTTTTGGAGATATAATAGAATTTGTAATTTTCAACCACGTTGTGTTCACATTGCATTGTACACGAATTTTCACAGTAATTCCTAATGAAAACTATGTCGCCACGGTTGTTGCTTAGCTACAGATCATAATTAAATATTCAGCCTGTTTCCTTGATAGTATTTCCGATGGAAAACTGTCTACGTTATCACTTGTTTGCTTCTACCTACGGTGTGGTGTAAACATGCATAACACGTCCAACCGTATCATTAAAAACGTGCGTATTGTTTTGTTTGTTGCTTATTGACCGTGCTTCAATGTAGCTTGCCATGTGTACGCGAGTCACTGCTCACTTATCCGACGGATAATGACCAATTTTGATGGTCGTTATTTATCCGACGAAAACATTGATTCCCACTTCTACTGGCTAGCACTCAGCTGACACTGAGTACCACGACTGCGTAATCTGCGTATCTCCAAAACAGCGCGAAATCGAGTGTTTCTGTGAGATGGAAAGATGTATTCCACCACGAAAATGTCAATAAACACAGCTTTAGAACGTAAAATCGATTAGGAAAGCTAACATTTTGCATATATCAAAAAAATGGCGACACATTTTTTTCAACAAAAGTGCTAATATGGGCAATTTCATGGAAAATTTGACAAATATCTTCTCGCGCCTAAATGGCCGTTTCCAACTGGTTTCGGCCTTGAAACACCATACCGGCGAACGACACCATTGCCTAGGATCCTTGTGGTCGTGAACGAAGCTCTCGGAATCCTTCCCAAACGCTTTACGGCATTTATATAAAGCAATTACTTGAGTTTGTCAACCAGGAATGAAAAAATTACTAAGTACTGAAGATAGGTAGCGTGCAACTGCGAAAATGGTCTCTGGCCCGTGGTGTGCTCTCCTTGAGTCTTGTTTTGAAATTCTTGAATTTTACCGACTCCTTCATGATTTCCTCCTGACAGACCTTTCCGTTGGCAGCAATTTTTTTCCACCACATCTGCTGATAGCAGTTATGGAGCATTTATGGAGGTAATGATCAGAGGAACTGCAAGCCGCTATCACTTGTCTCCCCCAGGTAATAAGTCCTCTCTCGAAGGCTTCAGTTCGGGGTATTAGTACATTGCAGCCAAAAAATCAAACGGATATTTAGTGCTGCAGCAGCAGCAGAGATACACCATCCCTTCCTAGTTCAGTGCGGAGACTCTTTGGGACACCGTGCTCGAACTGACCTTCAGATTGGACGCCGTGAGGAATTGAAATCATCTGTACTACACTCCAGATTTGACGTGCTGGTTTTTGCTGTAACATGTACAGCTCTTCTGAAAGTGGAGTGGAGTAGCCCCAAACGCAATTTACAAAGAAACGTAAGTGGCTAGATATCAATAGTACAACACGTCCACACGCGCAGTGCGCATTTACTCTCGAACAGTTAAACCATCACTACAAATCGGCACGCATTTCCATACAGACCTGATCTCTTACCAATGTCAGAATCCGGACAGGTTATACACAAGATAACATCCCTCCACCTGCACCCAGTGTTAAAGTAGTTGCTCGCATTGAGTGTCTGACGACCGTCATGTGTTTGAAAGAACGTCGATGACCACGCTCTCCGTCTTCATTTATCCCCTTCCTGGTCATCCCTATTCTTCGTAGGAAAACTTCTTTGTAGTGATTTTGGGCCTCCTTTGCAAGGACTGACTACCTTCGGAGTTACACGCGCGACAAATCACATCTTCAACGAAGTTTAATGTCGATGTATCACTAAAGTTCGATATCATCAATTTGTTGAGGCTTGTTATTGCGCCAATTATTACCCCTTACTTCTCACTGGCGGACCTTTGTTTATATGTACCTTGGATTCATTTGCGCCCCATCGATTCGCCATTACGTGATTATTGTATTTGGTCTTGTTCACGTGAATCGTTGGTCTGGGAATTTGTGAAGTTGATTGAATCAATATCGAGATTTGTCGTTATTTTTCTTCATTTAGTTTTCTCTAATAATTTTTTTGTGCGTTAACACCTTGGGCAATTATGGCTTTCACAAGACTTGGCTTGAAAGTCGTTCCAAAGGGAAAACGGTCAATTTGGCGCGAATCCTTGTTTTAACTATCTTTAGAAATCTTAAAATAGAAGTGTCAGAAAAATTATCGTCACTTTACCCATTGTAAAAGAGCAGCGTCAGTGAGAAAATTGGAATAGATCGAATAAGTGCCGAAAGAACTGAACTACAGTGTGCTGATCAAATTTTTTCTCTCCGCCAGATTCCGTGGCAGCACTATACATTCCGCCGGCCAGCACTTGTGATACATCTCGATTGTAAAGGTGCGTTTGATTCAGTCGAAAGACTTGCAACTTCAGAGTCACTTAAAGGCGGGATTGTACTTAGCAATTATTTGGGCATCCAGTCGACGCTTTATTCTCATACTTCAGCTGAGGTTAGGGTTTACGATGAGCTGCACGACAGTTTCAGTACCATGAGCGGCGTACGTCAAGACTGTGCACCTTCACCATTTTTATTCAGTTTTGCAGCAGAGGAAGCAAAAGGAGGTCACCCGTAGGACTCACAATATGCTGGTGTGGACCTCCTGCCTGGTGGTATGCTGATTGATCTTGATTATGCTGACGAGATAGCGTTGCTTTTTGGCAGTTTTCAAGCAGCATAAACAGTGCTAGACAGCCTAATTTTACGTCAGCTTTAGGCTGCATCACACTCAGCGCTATACTACAGGCACCCGTAGCCCCAACTGTGAGATCGGCCCGCTTATTGGCAATGCCGAATACATTAATACAGAAGACTGAAAGACGTTTACATCCTGTCCCACCGAGCTGACTAGTTTAGAGTGAAGTAAGCCCTGACACCTTTTCCACAAAAAGAGATTACTTTGACCGCCTAGTGCGTTGTTAACCTGGCACATACACCGTTTTTATAACGGTGACACCGACTATTACCCGTGGTCGTGCAACATCTACCCTCTATGCGTCAAATAAAAGCAGTAGCCCTCTTCGTCGTACAGATTTTTCTTCGAGAACTTCAGGCTGATTCAGCACCTCAGTAGCGATAGCTGGATTGTTGCACATGGGATATTACGCTGAAGACTAGACTACGGCTACCCTATTATGTCTGACAAACGGCGATGCCAGGGTTCATGTTTAGACCAACTTTTCAGCCATTCACATCTGAAGACCACTACACTCGCGCTGCGCTGTTATTAAGGATGATCATACAACCTGATCATTACTCACAAACAAAGGTGGTCCAAGGTTCAGATAGGGTAAGTCAGTGATGTTTAATGTAAAGCCAGTGGAGCATTGGTCAGTACGGCTGTCTCGTGAATGCGTGACCAGATTTTAAATCCGGTCGTGGCAAGAATATCCATGACTGCCTAGCCCTAACAAGGGTAAAAGTCAAGTCTAGCGCTTCTTTTTGGGAGAGGCTTGCAGAAACGTATCTGTGGATGTGAAGACTACGGTCAAATGTGGGCGATGTTCAGCTTGAAAACCATTTTCACGCACGATTTTCTGGTTACCAGCTTCTGTGGTTTTTACGATTGCCAGTGGTCTAGAAGTTTTAACCTGGGGGATTTGTGCATACTGTAGAAAGACGTACTCATCGAACTTTGTCTTTAGTTGCCTTAGCGGGGTGGGAAGTTCCAGCAGGAAGTGACTGGGACACTGGTCTTCCGACAGGCGCGCCTTGTCGAAATCGGGGTGCGTGTGGTTTCTAGCCGTAACCCCGAATGAGGGCACCAAGTTAGTCCTCCTCCACGATGTTCCACGTATCTGCGGAAACGCTGTGGGCTTACGAAAGGTGTATCACCTATCTTCCTTTCGTACTATAGTATATGGCAGTTAGAAGCCGCTTGCAAGCACCTCCAGTTACCCAGCAAACACTGGAAATCGCGAGCAAGGAAGTATTAACATATACTGTCCATGACCTCTCTGGGTTTTGGACCGTCCTTGTACATTTTGGAAACGCTAATTTGACATTTACTGGTTGAAGGGTGAATGTATGGTGCAGAAATGGGTAATACATTCGTGAAGCTCCCGCCAGGAAATCTCCGTAACCTTCGTCCGTGATCACGCACGATTGATGAACGGCGGCACGACCACAGAAGTATGCTTGATGAATGCTGAGAGAACGGAAATGATGATCATATCTGTCCCTTATTGTACAAAAGCTGAACAGTACGTTGATGTTGGTTGCTGAACTCCAGTGACTGTGAACAAACAAACCAATCAAGCACAAACCACACAGTACTCAGTTGGTCCAATGAAGTCCGTGACTTCAGCAAAACTGACAGGCCTGCGATCAAGAGATCATAGGTCGGAATTAAGAGGACAGTTACTGTGTCTGCCATCAAGACGATCGCACAGTCTGAACACTGTTTACGCAAGGTTGTCGTTGAGTGTTTTGATATGACGGATCGGCCACACCTAGTTTAGTGTTACCGACCTTGTGGTCAACGTGTTAGTCTCACAGAGACGGGGTATGGCGTGTAAATCCCTACTCGGGTTGCAATACGCATCAATTATGGTCTCTAATCGCCGCGAGGTTTGAGCCTAGTGCACCCTTGGAAAGTGGGCCGGCTGAGAGTTTTGTCTGAATGCATGGGCTGTGATGAAACTTGAGATAACCCGAATTTGCAAGTTTAATCTAAACTGTGCGGTGTCCACAGATTTCCTCGAATGCTAAGTCAGACGTTGGTGGAGTCTGACCTATCACTTATCCTGTTGGTTAACCAACACATTGCTTTGTTGGCACTTGAAGAGAAGTGTTCTCCACAGCGCTACTTCGAAACCAAGGTTTTCACACTTTTGCCTTCTTCGTTGCAATTAATCCGCTCAATATTGTGGAAACTTTCACATACTTGCGTGGCACCAACTCGTCAGCCAATTAGTTATCAGCGAGAGTAACAAAGGCACGAGTTGCCTCTGCCAACCTGCATCATAATTAGTGTCGGAAAGACGGTTGATTTTCACTGAAAAGAAAGTTAAATATTGCCGCTGTATTGTGATCGTTCAAAACGTACGATCAACAAACTGATACTAGGATAAAAAGCCAGTTTCCGGAAGGTTGGGCCTTATTCAGCTTGGGGATAATACGTATAGCTGCAACTCAAAGTACAGATCGTGGAGGGTGATGTGTACTGCAGAGAAATGGAAAGATACAAGCAAATAATTACCGTCCCGTGCGGAGGAAATGCCACTGAGATTTTTATGAATCACGGAACATACACTGTGAGTAATGAAATGTAGGGCTTGTGTGTCTCAATTCTTCAGAAGGTTTGGTCCATTTTTTCCAGGACGAAACGGCTCAAGCCAGAAATTGTCCAGTTTCTCGCACCACTGAGCCCCTGATGGCGCTCAATGCCGTGACGATAATAGGAAGAGATTTTTAACTTCCATGAGTTATCATGAATGATATCAGACAAAACTTGTAGTTAAGGTCTAACTTTCTGTTGCTAGCTCAGTACATTTTCGCAGACGCCGTGATTATGGGGATCGATTTCACGATTTCCCTCCAACTTGGAAACAAGGGAACCATTGGGCGTGAATGTAGTGTTCTATTGACCTCTCATATATCTGATTCGTTGGCCATTATGGTATCCTGTGCAGCTGGTAGTGGATAGCTTATATGAGGAATTTTCACAAGGTCGTCAATCCGAGGTAAGAAGCAAGCAGCTGGATAAATGAATCGTTGGATTTGTTGATTGTGGTCAGTTAATAGTCGACGCTTCTCTCGCTCCTTAGGTGCTACCGGGAATTGGGCTGTACAAGGCGATGCAGAAGTTTTTAGTTTCAGACTTGATAAAGAGTCCATCAGAAAAGCAGTAACATCCGGACTTTGCGAACACCGGCCGACAATCAGGTGACAGATGTTGGAACAAGAATGGCGAAGTAACAGGGATAGCTAGCAGTTTGCGAAGTGAAAAAGGTGACCCAGACCACGAAAATAGTATTTCGACACATATCCTTCAGGAGAATCAAGTTCTAGCAGTATATTGGTACATAGGTTGTCGAGGAGTGGCAGCCTGACGAATCTACATGACATTTGTTTAACACCAATAAAAACAAAACAATGAACAAGTGTTGAACTAAGTAGACCGATAAAAGCCGTAATGATCCTTCAGCAGGAAGAATGGACTTGCCGTTTGCATATGAACAGCAGAATGAGATATGGAGCCCACCGAACTGCTTGTATCAGTGATAGCATGTATCTGAATACCGTTCACATAAACCTCAACGACAACACGTAACAAACAAGCGGGATTCGCTGCAACGGTCATAAGCGACAATATAGACTCTGATATTGCTCCATAATTCATAGCCTTAGAAGACTGACAACCTCGTTCGTGGTGTTCTTTCTTCCCACAGCGTTTACAGTTAGTATCAGAAGCCGGACATTGCTTTCGCAGAAGCCGACGTAATCCACGAGAACAACACACAGAGCAGTTCTGTTTTGGAAAGTTACCTGTGGATGCCTTACATTCAGTGTCATGTGTCCTTTGAAGCAGCGTTTGACGGTACTAGGTGGCGCGTGGTGAGATGTCACAAAAGTTGTTGACTGTAAAGCAAAAACTGCTGTTGAGCTCGTTTCAATCGCTTTTCCACGCTGAAGGCTGAGGTAAAGTCCGAGGGTTCATATTCAAGTAGTCGCTGACAAATTGAGGCAGTGTTAAAACCACGGAAGACAGAACCACGAATAAATTTTTCAAGATATATTTCAACAAAGACTGGTTGGAAGTCACATTCCGGGGCCAACGTTTTGAAGTTCCGAAGGACTTCGCTCAGACCTTACTTGTTTTCTTGAGTGGCGGTGGATAAAACACGTCGAACAAAATGGCATTTTCGGGCTGAATGTGGAGATTCTGGAGTGTGTACACAACTGTTTCGCGGGAGTCACATCCCGAGATGTTTGTACGCAGATGAACTGACATGATTGTCGAGAGTATCCAATCTGTTCATTTATAATAATAATAATAATAATAATAATAATAATAATAATAATAATGGTATATTTCTCAACGCATTTGTGAGAAACACGCTCAGAAAGCGTGATCAGTAGCAGAAAGGAAGTTTTCGAACGTTCTCTGCGACTGAGTCCACCGGTCAGCTGCGGTAGGCAACCGAGAGTCGGTATCAAAGCAATTGGAACGCAGGGTGCGATCAGCCACACTATAAGTGGGATAAGTTGTGATGACTAGGAACGTACGTCCAATAGACTGACATAGGGAGAACGCCAGTTGTCAAAACGCTATGATTCATTCAATTTTTAATCCAGCCACACAGCTACAATGTAAAATGAAGATTGTAATTAGTGGTGATTAATGCAGAAGAATGAAAATGTAGTACGTGACTCATGCATTCCGTTTCGCTCTATGGTTCGGAAACGTCGCCTGTTCGCAGCAAAAATGCCAGCAAACGTGCTGTTTGACCATCGTTGTTTCCGGCAATTAGCACACACTGAGTGAACTGAGAGCTTGGGAAATTCAGTCGTTTGTCAGCGTGTACCCCTAAACGCTCAGGCTGCGCAATTACTCAATCAACAACTCGCGTTACACAGCCCGTATTGGTTGGGCCATGTAATTCGCACGGTAGCTGAGCGTTTATCGTACCTAGCAATGTATGCTTTAATAACCAACGGTTGTTTGAAGTCACGTGGCGGTCAGGCAACAACGTAGCCACGAAATGCGAAAACTCTGATCGCTTCATTGAGAAAAGTAGGCAGATGTCTTCCTTCAAGTTGGGGTCCTCGTGAACACTGAAATCGCAGGTTGGAAACACTATCCATGATGGCGGCGTGCCGCATTTAGTGGCGTACCTGTATTAATACCAATTCTATTTCGTTTAGCTGGTCTTCTTTCATCATCACCTTCTAGTTTTTTCAGTAACATTTACCCTCGGATATTCCACGCCGTTGTTGAGGTGAGCGGCGGTTCGAGCTGTTGTACTTTCTGGTCAAGCTCACAGCTGTTTTGTTGATGATGCGCTTCTAGATTAGGCATGTGGGTGAGGACTACCAGAAAGAAGTCTCAACCGCCATCCCGGGATCGTGAACCGCCAAACCTGGGATCGAAGACGGTGGAAGAGGAATGTCGGCGAACCACATAAAGCCCGCAGACTTAAGCTGTTCATCAGTAGCGGTGCACCGTGGTCATAGATCCTCAAAAACCTCATTGCCTTTCAGCTCATGGGCAGGGGATGAGAGATTGCAGATACTTGCCTCAGGGATAGCGAGAACCACCGTTTGTACCTGTGGAGTCGTAATTGAACGGCCCCCTAGAAGAGCATTAACCGGTGCGTTCGCAGACTCTGACGATTTGGAATCCTGATGGCAAACGCTTTATCCACACAATCAGAACCACTGAACGCCGGCTACTGTGCAATACTTGAGAAACCTTTGTCTCAAAATATGAGGCTACCGTCCGTGAATAGGGCACTGTGTCTGAACATACTTATTGTTACGATATTTTGCTGTATTTGTCTCACTTTCGAATTTGTAACCAGCTTATGTTCTTTATTTCAACTGGCCTAAACCAGTCGTTAGAGAAATACAAACTACCTTAGGGGTCTCTCAATTTTTGCTTCCGACGCGAAATCGTTTTTTCGCAAGGTTGAGTCTAGTTGTTTGCAATCGTTTATTCGTCTAACATCCAAATGATGGAATTTATCCTCTGTTCTGAGAGGTTTAACTTCGAGATCAAAGCAGTGAGCGCTTCTAAAGAATGAAATCACTGGTTTCATAGGTTATTTAACTACTTGTCGCTCCTTGACAGTCTTATCCTTGACCAGCTACATCCCATTCCCATCTACGAATATGTCTCCGAATGCGATAGTTGTGACAATGCAGTCTCCATACAACAGGATCTATTTGTGAAGCCGAAGAACGAAACATTTGCTCGTCACTCGTTAGCGACTTGTAGACGTGAAAAAGGATAGACTCTGGACCGGTTTGCTGTAAGCCTTAAGTGGCTTTCAAAGACCATAAATTCTAAGCTACAACTGTCGGGAGTGATGAATATGTTGCAAACAGAGATGCATCTTGTTACGACCACCTGGTCAACGATGACGAGAAATGGCGAGCGCACGAATATACGAATCGTGGACACGTAGCACTATACATGCCGCTGGCCACCTACCGGTTTTGATCGAACTTGATTGGCCGAAAGGTTCGGCTGATGATGGCTAATTTGGATTAAGGACTTTTTTTATCGGTTTGCTTGTTGTACGTTTTAAACTAAATAGCCTGGATGGATACGAACAATTATATGGTTATCGGCTGTGTAAGTGTACGTTGGAGGCGAGCAGGGTTACCTTAGCAGAATGTGATCTACCACTAGATGGTGTGATGTGGATTGATTCAAGGGGCGATATATTCGATCACGACTGGTTGTAATATGCAACTGATTTAGGACTGAAAATGTATACCTGTGTAGTGGACAAGTGGGTATGCACTAGACCGTCGTCCACTAACAATTTAAAACGCCTTTCCTAAAGAGCAATCGAAACGTAGCCTCAACTGGCATCGAACTAGAGAACACAGCAGGGTTTGGAAACAAACCGTATATTTCCAGCGATGTTGGAAATATGATGAGTAGTTAGCTCTGGCCTAGCCTGGGATAAACGGCGGCAATCAAGGGGAGAGAGAAAAGAAGCACAAGATGGGCCACAGAACACTTCCGAGGGCGTCAGTTGATGCAAAATGGCTGGAAAAGGTGGGAAAGGAAATTACTATGTGTATTCTGCAGAAGGAACGAGAGGTTTACTCGGTCATCCACAATGGGTTTGTTTCAGAGGGAGATAAAAGAACTGCATTTCATTAGTGTGTGTTGGGGACTTCATGACTGCTTCTGGAGGCTGTAGAATTTGTTTGTTTGAAAGGCGTGGCTGGGACCAACGAGTTGACACAATCGAAAGAAGGGATAGCGTTTCAGGAGTATCTACATGGACCACTTCTGAGCGGTCGAAGGCTACCCACTAAGGAGTTCTACTACGTTTAACCATAAAACACGTCTTCGTGTACAAGAACTCCGTACGGACCGTCTTAGGGTGGCTGAGAAGCATTCTTCTGCACATCAGCTCTGATGCTCATGAAGGGACGCATACACAGGTCCGTTTTTTAATGTGTTTCAAAATAAACCTCCGACAGGTCGACGATAGCGAACGTTAGTAATACAGCGAGATTTAAGTTCGTAGAGGCAGTGCATTGTTGAGCGCGTAACCCGGAGGGTAATATCAGTCCAATGTTGTAACTACGAGCGCGTAAGCATATATCAGAATAACGGTTAATTAAACGGCGGATAACGGAACGATGGCCAACGGTAATGACCAACGGACTTCAAAGTATACGGGACCATTTCGTATCCTCCCGGCCAACCCAACCATCCGATGCTAACGAATGAACACAGAGAAAAGACTAGCTTCCGGACATAACTACCTCATATCACTCACTCTGACGACAACATAGTCACAAACTAGATCATATTCAAGGGGTTTGTGACCCACCAGGAAACAAGGCCAGAAGGTGGATCAGAGAGAGATCCAGACAGTACAGTGCTGCACCAAGTAAGGGACGAGCGTGTGAGCGGAGTGCCAGAAATTTGCACAAAGGTTGGGAACGATGGTGAGGGGCGGAGTGACACAAGACCGTGCCGACTATGGAGGTCGCTGCTAACAGTAGAGTTAGGCCATCCCAAATGCAAATGATATGGGAGTTTTGGGAAATTGGATTCATTCCCGACACCTAACAAAGCAGGCTTGCAAACACCAAGAAAAGGATTTCAAACATACGAAGAGTAAGGGTTAACGAGAAGGGAATGAATGAAGACGAAGAGCGTGGTCATCAACCTTCTATGAAATATACGACAGTCGTCAAACCCTTAACTCAGGCAGATACTGAACACCACTTTAAAAGCTCGCTACTTACTGGAGTGCAATTTGGAGAAAAACCTGTGGGCGCAAGCAAATCTCAGTTTTATTGAGTTTCTCCGAGTCATTTTTTTTACAGAGGTTGCCTCATTAAAATGAGGAATTACAGTTGGTACGTATGCCTCAGCTTTTCTATCGGTCGTCGCATCGCCGCTAGTGGATCGTTTCGTTTTAACGCGTGACGCAACTAAGCATCTTGTTAACTCCGACGCGTGTTATACTAAAATCTGATGCTACGCCAGCTTGCCGCCGTGAGTGGTTTTCGGGCTGATGTGTCTGTTTGCTCGCACTGTTGACACTGACTGGTTATAGCCTCCGGCGGATCAATGGTTAAATTTTTGTTGATGGGTTTTCGCAATTCAAAACACACAGAAATGTGAAGGCTGGAATTCCGATGACTTTTGCCAATGTTTTGCTAATTCATAATTTATGTGAAAACGAACTAGTCAACATAAACTACCCACTCAGCCTGTCAACAGCTTGATTTACATTCAGGTGCATCATTGCAGCCTAACATTCCTATGCGCATTAATGATTTCGGCAAATCTAATGTATGTTGTTTGATGTTTTCGCCAAGTGCGTACTTCACTGACAGCTGCGAGTATTGTTAATCATTTTTAACTTCGTCACTGATTAGCCTTTCTGACTCAATTTTGCGTTTCATTCTCGATTTCGCGAACATGTCTAATGCGGGAAAGCATTCCACAATGTCTGGATAATCAAAATCCCGTATTGGACGGACGATTGGCGAAGTTTGCAAAATTCCGTCGATTTTGAGCAATTAGGAAGTCTTGCCCAAAGACCCACCCATTTTTCAGCATATATGCAGATTTTTATATTTCCCCTCATCCCGACAAAATGTTCTACACATTTTTCTGAAGCCATTTACATAGAATAATCGCAAAACCTTTTGATTTTCAACTTTTCCATCATGACCTTAGCCATGATATCAAGCATGACCTCGTAAACTGTAGATTAATGTAACCACACAGCTTTTTGAACAACTTTTGGGGAACATGAGGACAATCAATTTTAAAAACACATGCGTCAAACGTTTTTTCCTAAATTGGAATTTTTCTCTGTTTTTGTCTCCTCTACTAATTTATTCAAATAACTGGTGCATTGTAACACTGTTAACTGTGTGTATTGTGTACGTTAGTTGTTTATCATAATGCAGTAAATGCAATGATTACGTTCACCTGAGCTTGTGACCCACAGATACGTTGAGAAATATGGCATTAGTTTTATTGACATCCACTGTCAACCTCATGTGGCTGGACAGCAAAGTCAATGAGGATAACCGCAATGTAGTCCAAAGTTATGTCCTCAACTTGTCATTGTTATCAATGAATATGTATCTCGCTTTATAAACTTCACTTTGAGTCCAGTAGTGGCAATCGGTTTTGCTTCCGTGTAATATTGCAACCACACTGTTTTCAACGACGGTGGAACTGAGAAATCAGCATCTAACGATTGGTGGTTGATACTTTCATGAACGCCAGGTTTTGTTGAGGTTTATGTGTACGTTATTATATGTTTCACGTTGTTGCTACATATCCTTCAGAAAGACCGATTATTACACCTGGTGCCCCACAGTTGTCTGCTTACGGGTCAACTAGGTGGTCCGATGGTAATATTCTTCTGGGCTCAGAGCATGCGTGACGTCACTCCAAGTTATATTTAGATGACTGTCTGCCCCTTTGTCAGATGTTCTCACAGACTCATTTTGCTGCGAGAATAACAGCATAGCATATAACTTGGCATATTTCACCATTAGGTTAATTTCCATTCTCTTGTCTTATTGCGACCATATCTTGTCAAAACCGCGTGTCACTGAGACCTCCATTTGCACCCAATCTTGGTAGATGTTTCCGTCAATGCCAAACTTCAGCGAGACCTACCTGTGCGTTTTGTTACGCTTTATCCTGTCCCTAGGTAACTTTTAGACCACCGGGTTTTACTGCAAGCACCCCAGAATTGTGTGAACACATATCGTACTCGCGTTTTAGGGTGCAAGTCGTCTCGATGCAAGATACCTGCGAGCTCACAAAAAGGCACAACTACTTTACGTTAGGTCTTATTCGCCGCGTAGCACGCACTTTGTTCGCACGATGCGCAGAAGGTAAGGCCCACAAGAAGCGGGGATACACAGACAAGATACACGCGTCACACGTTGGAGGCTATCTGACACACTCACGAAGAATATCTCAGTTTCTCATGGACGCTGTTCTCTGAAAAATGGCGTACCAGCCACAACCTTGTGGTTATTTTGGAGAAATAAATTTTGGACTGGTGTGTATATTCAACTCTGATTGAAAAACTGCTACTTTTTTCATAGAACAGAAGTGTAGATCACATAATACGCCTTCTGTTACAACTAGTAGCTAGCGAACTGTAACTGAGATCCGTTGCCTACTCACGAAAGACTATGCAATCACGAGCGAAATGCTAAAAACAGCATGCGACCGAAAAGCTCAACGAATTTATCGTCAGCCTGTTTACTGAAGGTTTTGTTAAAGTTATTTGCAAATGCTTACGCAGTCACAGACCCTGTGTACAGTACTTAATCGATCGACCAAGAATGCAGTTAGACAAGAAATGACATCAAAATGGCTAACAAGTTGCACGCCCGTTTCTTGGAAGTTTTGCAACTTTTCTCATGAAGGTAGCGGTGTAGTTGCTTTTTTGGTGCAATCAAGTTTCTCCATTATTACCGCTTATTAATAATTGGTGGACCGTGAGCAGATTGCCTGAAATTTAGATTCGAATATTCGTAAAAATACTGAAAAAAATGAGGATTTGCACCAAACGGACTGTTTTTCTTCTGAAACGACATTCATACCCAGTACCTGCGAAACAAATAATTGCCGTTAAAAGAACATCCACATCTCAGTGCTACATTTGAACTTTGAAAAGACTATCAACCAGGCGGACACGATTCCCACCAT
Organism: Paragonimus skrjabini miyazakii; assembly: GCA_014338405.1. NCBI lineage: Eukaryota > Metazoa > Platyhelminthes > Trematoda > Plagiorchiida > Troglotrematidae > Paragonimus > Paragonimus skrjabini miyazakii. The sequence goes on from JTDE01005042.1 coordinate 19,051, forward strand.
TAGCTCTGGCTAGTTTATCCTTCTGTGAATAAAAGTCTACTACGTTTGCTACATCACTAATCTTCCAATTTCACGAGCGTCCAATATGTTCCACAGTGGGGGTACCTTTTGAAAACTCTGTTCACAACAACGCATGATTCAGCATGTCTGCTTAATGAGCCATAAATCATTCAACTAAGCGACGTTTTAATCACGAATGGCCGTGTTCTTCCGCTGGATGTTTGGTCAGCCGCCCTGTAAGCCTTCGTGACGTCAGTGTGTTATCTTCATTTTGGTCGACCCTTAGAAATCAATTTCCTTTGAGTGATGCTACTGTCCGTCACTTTTTATGAGGGAGCTATAGGCATGAAAGGTAAATCCTTTGTCTGTACGCTTTGTTCAAGTCAATGGTTTTACAAATGGACAACAGAAATATTTCGAGTTTTGCTTTGGTGCACTTAGAGTTAAGATTGTTAGGCATGGCTGAACTGTAGCAATGTGATATCTCAACATAACCTTGGTTGATTAGTGTTGTGTCTGAACAGCTGTCAAGGAAAGCATGAATTTTGGCAAGGTCTGTTGAAATCTCCACATACACTGGAACCAGTCCAGGTCAAACACACTTTTAACTGGAGCTGGTCGTGGCGGAGACTTTGCCGGTACTAGACGATGGCACTCGTGCTGTTTGACCCATGGGGTTTTGCAGCAAGTGATGATATCGGGAGCTGCAACCGTCCTCACCATACAGGTTTTTGTTCGACAGCCCAAAACCCTATATGATGCATCAAGACGCACAACACAAGCGTCCAGTCGTCGTGGATTATACTATCTATTCGTCAGGCACGACAAGCTTCATAAACTTTTGGCATCTTTCAAAGGTGCGCGCAGGGCCGCGCAAACCTCTGTTCGCGACCCAAGGTTTTATTGTGGTGGAATTCCATCTGTAGCAGTTCATCCCTTCAATATTCCTAGATATACCTGGACAAACGTTAGCACCGGCATCACAACGACCGCCTCCGCTTCTGACTACTCTCGCGCACCTGCAAAACAAAATCGGTTAGCTCAGTACACGGCGGTCCTTGTCCTCAAGATCAGACCTGCCCTGTTTTTGGTTGTTTACGTTAGTTTGGATGGCAGCTGTTTTCCAGTCAGTATCACAGTGTTCATGGAATTTCCACGAGCGTCGTAGTTCATCCGTTCTAGGGCAGTGCTGCAACGTTTCGTGCAAGCGAACAAACGCGGCACTCCGCAACCAGTGTACTGAACGCGCCCATCTTTCTCAAGTAGCTCATCATTGTGAGATCTAGCAATATGATGCGGATGTCCACAAAGGTATTGTAATATATTCTTCGCATTTATATATACCAATGACAGTGGCAAAAGTATACAGTGCTCAACTGGCTTACGAGCTTTTTATTGACGACAACGTAAAAGGCGGAGCATTTGCTGACAGTAGTATGCCGTTTTATTTTCAAAGTAATTGGATAACTGTTTGGTTAGTTTGCAGTAATTAGCCGGATCACTGTTAAAATGGGCCAATTCGACCTTTGACAAATTACTGAAATTCACCCAAAGTAAGGGAGCTTACCTTGTCAAGATAGGCACACTGTGAGTTCTAGGCTTACGCAGAGCAGGGTAAAGTCAATTCTGACGATCCGCCACGTACAGCTTAGCATGCAGGAGAGCAGAAACCTCTGATTCAACCGACAGCTGTCTCTGATGTTAAGCTGGGCCAAGATCGAACAACACACTATTATGATCTTAAAAATGTTGCTTGGCAGCTACCACTTGTTCTTCAGCTTGCTCACAACATTGCCTAACTCATACTTCCTGAGATAATGCTCCTCTTTTAGCTTGGCAGTGACAAAGTCCGATAGTATTCTTAATACTATCGTCGTTGTTTGAAATTATTGGCCTATAGGAACTAGGGCGAATATTGGTACCATCAAAATTTAACCCATACCCCTTTGTTAAGTTCGATTGGGTTTTACAGTATGAATGTGCGGAGTTACCCCGCAAATAAGACGAAGAAGAGAAAGCGTTGCAGAATAGCCTTGGCGCGCTGGAACGCTAACAAATAATTAAAGTCTCCCCCAGATGATGGAAAGTTTGCATATACGTTGCTCGATGGAAAGGCTGGCAAGGTTTTCGTGATTTATAGTTTACTAAGCACAACAGACATTGTAAAGCCCGAATGGCTAGTGGTGGTTCAAGCAACGCTTAGTCTGCTCGCTGCGTCTGTCGACAAACTGGATCAAATGCAACAGTCGCGTAATGGCGGAGCGATCAAGCGCAGGTAAAACCATAGCACGTCAGTAAAAGGTTCAGCAGGAGAAAGTAGGGAAGAAAAACCACGCGAGACCAACTTTCCACAAATGAGCGACATTAGGATTTAGAAATTCATCAAGCTTAACGTTCGTGGGAGAAATGATTATTCGAGCGCATAAATTGTGTGGTCGTGTCAGTCTTCGCAAGAAAGGCTTGTAGTCACTATTAAGGAAGATCGCGAATATAGGAAAAAGAGGGATCAACGAGATGGGAATAAATAGAGACAGTGAACGTAATCACCGATGTTTTATAAAACACACAACTGTCAAAAACTCAAAGCACGCAGCTACTTTAACAGACATCACAAAATTCTATTTGATATAAATCTAGACATCTGGAGGTCGTCTGACTTTTCTTCCGTGAATCCTCCTGAGACGCAAATGAGAAGGAGATTTTCTGTTAGTATGATGATTATGCGCACCGTCTTGTAAGTAGACAAGAAGGTGAATCAAACGGCGATTTTGTGAAACCGCTACTCGAGTGTTCCAGTCAGGTCGTGTACTTCGGAGTGAAAAAGACATACCTTCAGTTCAGCTTGTTCAGTACCCAGTTTTCGAACTGATAACATGTTTAAGTACCTTCATGTATGACTGTCGACTTGAAATTCCTGATCCGTTTCTATCTGAATGTCGATGATCACGCCGTGGTTTAACCTTCATGCATTTCGTTAGCGCGTGTCCCATAGAACAGTGTTTATCCTGAATGGTGATAAAGACCGAGGATGACGGGCAAAAATTGCATGCTCCATTCCCCATCGTTCCCGACGTAATAATTTTTTCTTGTAGAATTTTTAATCGGTGGGGCGGCCCGCCCCCTGAGATGGTTAGCTTCGCTTCCGGAGATTGCTTTGGCACACTGATAGATTCTCATTGACTTAAAACCCAGTTACCCTCTCTGATTTTGGTGTGTCACCACTTGTTCTCCACTTTAATAATCATGTGTACATGTTGCAGCGGACTTCACTGTATATACTTTTTGAACGGCATATGAAGCAGATATTACTCGGACGTTCATAAATTCTATTGCACGCGTACGTTGGTTCATTTTACGACGCTGCAGAGTGATACCTCAGCTACGCTACTGCGCAACGTTAACTAAGCCCGGAACATCTCAACGACCCATGGATAATGGGGGATGTTTCTTGAAAAAGTTGTTTTATCCGTGAGTCTAAGTTTTGACGTGACTTGTTAAGTTATACCGGGACTCCTAATTGCCTTTCTGTAATACCGGAGAAAGCTGTAACACCCTGGTTTACTGATTACCCCTTGGACCTACAGACACTCACTCCGCAACAATTAGCTGGAACCATTTTGTCACGAGTGCCTTGAGCCTCCGTTCTCTAGATATGTGATTCGTTTTTCGAAGTCAGCCAATATAGGATATTCTATCAAAAGTTGCTGACGTGCAGCGCAACTAACAATGCGAAAGAACCCGAAATTCCTTCACTTACTACCAGCGTGCGAAGTCTCTCGGAAACATTACCAACATCAAACTATTACTCTTGATTTTTCTGACTTGCGTCGCTGCCCCGTTCTCACATCGAGACACCATCAGGTGAAGATATTTTTTTCGCATATTCTAGTACAGGTTTACGAGTATCTGGTTGTACCTGAAGTGTTCCGCAAGATTTCACCTTTTGACTATCAGGTTCTTCCGCCATCATGCATGATCTAACCCCTTTGTGGGCAGATTCTTCGATCTCCATTCCAACCACTTCCTTCTCATGGAAGTCGGAGGTCACTGTGGTTTTTCGCTCACTTTTATCCGAACAGTCCATGGTGCTCCTTGTCTTCGTTACTGTTAAGCGCCTAGTGTGGGTTTAGGATATTTTGTTTTGTTTGCTGGTTGACAGGAACTGTGTACATTTCCGGATTATCTTTCCGTATGTGGCTTCCAGAACCATCAAATCTCTGATAGCCGCCAAGGTAGAAGATAACTTTTGCGTTGAGCGCATCGAGCTTGTGAACACTAACGAACACAGGCTCTGTTGTCACGGTTGCCGACGCTAGACACATAGACGGAGTGAGCCCCAGGCCACCGCTGACATGCTGAAAAATGACTATTGATCATCTCATCTTCCCTTGTGTTGGGTATAGAATAAAATTTAACGTATACTGACCAGCAGTTAAATGATTCGTGATGCCACTCAGACTCCTGGCTTTACTGTTACAATACATGATGGCTGCTTGCACGCCAAACAGTGGGCAAACAAAGTCAACTGTCGGACAAATAACTTAGCTAATTCTCATGTATACTGATCACGCTTTTCTGAGCGTGTTTCTCACAGATGCGTTGAGAAATATACCTATATTATTATTGTTATTATTATTATTACGGAAATTCTCAGGTTTTTGCTTTTGCCTAACAAAACAACTAGAATTACTAAGTTCGGAAGCCAACTGATGGATCCGAAGTGATCGTATCCACCGGGTTTGGTCGCACAGGAGCCCCTCAACTCACTAGCCTTGGTGATACTTTTACTCTTCATCAAAACCTTTGGATGTCAAATTTTTGACTGAAACCACCCGCGTTGACCAATCAGGGCTCCCAATAACTTAGGGCCCTCAATGAAGTAAATGCAAAGGACCTTCGAAACAGTAATAAGTAGAGCAACGGAGATTTAGGGGTTCAGTTCACAACCTACAAATACGCAATTCCCCCAAGAAACCCATACACTATGACAGCTTACAACCGCGCGGAATGGCTGGCGCCGTCACTGTTGAAGTGGTAACACCGCAGTCACACATTATGGCCCTAAACATGTGTCATGACACAGCTAGGGGAATGTTGCAATGCCGCAAAAGCTTCTGTGGTCTTGATCAACGGCTCCTACGCAGTATTCCCACTTATTCAGGTCGACTTTTGAGAGCAACCAACCCAATTATCTTGGACTGACTGTAGCGGACCAACTCTTAGACACCACTATAAAGCATGTGCGCCTAAATTCGGATCTCGTGCACCTGAAAAGAAATAAAGGGAAAAACCTATTGGTTCGCTCTGATAAGTCCGACGGCAGTATCATCGTAGGCAGGGTGTTATAACAACCAGCTTCGACGGCATCTTCAGACCATGACGTCTTGCATTGAAGATTTATTGCAGATAACCCTTTCCTAAAAGAAATTAGCTGAACTGAACTGACGCGGATTCTCAGGCCCGACTACCTCACTCACTTAGACACGCTGTGCCAGTGCGGTTCTAAAAGCAAGCAACTGATATAGGCCCGGCGAACCGGAGATATTCTTTTTTACGTGGCGCTCGCCACAAAACGGGGGCAACTTGGAGGAAAAAGGCTTCCAGCTTTGCCCATTGAACTGATGGTTAGTGTTATGTCAATTATCGGCCATCTTAACCAAATTCCTTCAAAAATCGTGCTTCCACTCACGTTGGCCGCATCTTAGTTGTAGCTGATAACTCAGCTGCATCTATGGTAGTTTTGTGTTCACTGGTCACAACACTTGACGACCGCTAATGACACCTGGTGCATTTTCAACCAGAATTTTTACCTGCATACACACCAACATCTCCAGTTTGGACGATAAACCTCCGGAACCGAGGTTGCTTCATGAGAAAAATAATGTTTAAAATATGACACTCAGAGACATGGCCCCGGACATATATCATGGATTCAGAAGTGTGGTTAATCGGCACCAATTTTTAAGAAGGATTATGACTGGCAAGTAGGGAGGCGGGCAACTTTTTGCTGTTTCAATCATATAGACGATGTGAGGATGTACGATTTGTTGTTTTGTCTCTCACCCAGGTCCATGTGGGTGTACATTTACCTTCGCCTAAACAGGCTATTTATCGCAATCGTTTTATGGATGACAAAATATGGGACGGCCGTATATCGGGGGCTTTACAAAGGATCGTTGCCTTGGCCTCAATAAATATTCTAGTACCAGGCAATTTTAAGTACCCTGAAGTGGACCTCGAAGCTTGAAATATGCATTAGTACTGGAACTCCTCTTTAGTTCCACTTACCGCCACCACTATCGCATTAGGGTTACTCAAAAATATATTGCGTCCTGCTTGATGGCGCCAGGATTTGCACCATCCGTTTTGGATCTAACCCTGACTAACAAGCTTGGTGTGGTGAGAACCCTCAATATTGAAATACCCGTAGGTTGCCTTGATCACGCCACGATTTTGTTGAAGTTTATTCGACTTTTCCGGGGGTAGCTTTTAGTACCCAAACAATGCGCAACTGTTTTTAGGGAGGTTACATGAACGTGAACGACCACTGTGTGCAAGACTTCCGGAAATTACCGCTTCCACCCTCCGTGCAAATGCTTTGGCAATACACAAAGGTCACTACCAACAAAGCAACCATGGTGTTGGTTACGTCAAGGAATAATTAAAGCAATAAGCGGTCCCTAGGTATACGTAGATTTGCGAGCAAATTTATTTTTGGTAAGCTTTATGCCTAAATGCATTTCGAGACCTCGGGAGGTAACAGTCAATAAAGGCTAGGATGAAACAAGTGTGATAAGATTATTTTTATTAACGAATTCGAATTGCAATCGGTTGCACTATCCCTGGTGGGACAAATTCCTTACTAATTTTACGATAAGTTGTTTAAAAATGCTTCAGTTAGCCAAGACATTCCCGGCCGGCTTATGGACTCTAACATGGCGAATGACAACCAACTAGTAGCCGAAAAAAGTGCCAATACCCTTGGGAAGGTGTCCTTGGAAAATACCACCAAGGCTACCGATGAAAAGCGCTAACAACTGATTGGTTGTCCGCCCTTTGATGATGTAGACCTTTTTACTTCAACTGTTTTTGCCTAATTGAAGAAGTTGAACCCCCAACAATCTCGGGTTACTGAGAGCTTATCATCGAAGCAGAAAAAATCATCACAATTATCCTAAACTCGTCCATGAGAAGCTTTTAACAAGATACTTTGGGTGAGGTGGAACTACTCACTGGCTGGGATAAGTATGATTCAGTGCCCTACTACAAGAGTGATACGCGTAACATGACTTCCAGCCACTTCCATTTACAGTGTTTGCTCATAGGTGATGGAGATTTTTAATGACGCCATTCGGAGGCACCACTTCTGCAAACGGAGTGATTACCCCCGGAACAGTGCGGCCTCCGGCAGTGTCACTTGTGCGTCACCAGCCCAGTGACGGCTCACGAGAGGTAGATTAAAGCCATCGAGTCCGGGGGCTCACCGAACAATATCTCGTTGGACTCCTTGGAAACTTTCGATAATGTGGAACACACCATAAGGCTCTTCTAACTGCAGTAGTAGGATGAAGAGAATTTGCTACGCTGACTCATAGTACAATGCAGTGTACGCGCAGTACATGTTTGTGTTATGGCATTAAATCAACATTCCGAAGTACTGTCTGAGAGACAATAACGCAGGTCATTTGGAGGCCTTTCACTGTTCATCCAGTACGCCAACGGGAAACCAACATTTCCGTCTTCAAGCTTTCAGCTGTACGCAGACGACGCTAGGACTTAGAGAGTCGTTCGGATCCCGTAGACGAATCCTGCCTACGATCAAATCTCGGTACATTTCGCAACTGGTATGGTTGGAATAAAACGTCATTGGATCCGTCAAAATGTACAGTTTTTAGGCTCCGTCACAGACCATCCTACTACCATGATGACGTTGGGTCCTGCGTAAGTGAAAGAGAGGGGAATTAATCTTCGCATACCACTGAGAATCTCAACCTCCCTGTTAACTGCAAAAGATGAAAGTATAATATCTCAATGAGCCAATCATAAGCGACAACACACACACAATGTTCAACGTTTGTAATTGATGTACAATAATGTCTACTTCACACAAAAAGAGAAAAGTCGCAAGTGAACGGGAAACGTGTATTAATACAACACAAATACCGAAGGAGATTCGACTCACAACGTGCCCTTGTCCATGAATGTATATATATATATATATATATATATATATATATATATACGGGGTTCCACGGTCCTGAATGGTCCACCAATCAGAAGTGGCCTCACGCTCACTGCCCGCCGACCTCGGGCTCTCGTTAGTAATCCTTCTCAGCCCGTTGCACGGACGCAACCAAACCGCGTGTTCGAGAGCCCGAAGGGAAGCGGAAGTGAGGATGTGTGACAAAACAAAATGGCGGCATACTACACGCTACTACACTAGCGCTACGAACATGTCTAATGTTTTAACGGTAGCTTGGGTGTTTCCACAAGAAAAACTTACTTCCCCCGTCTAGTATACTACTTTGTCCACTGCTATAACCGTACATCAAGCTTTTTCATCTTATTTTCGTCGATACGGGAAAGCTTTCGTTTCGAATGTCAACGTTGACATCTGCTTTGTTAGATTTATCTGCTTACCATCCTGATGGTCCTGTACTGGAACAACTTGTCCGCGGTGGGCTTTTCAACTCTGATTTTCGACAGATCTAAGCCGGAAGTGAATAAACAATTCTCTGGAACGTTAACTATTGAATTGTTCGCTAACGATTCAAGTTCACAACGAGTTGCGCGTACTCTGATGATCCAAAAATGTCTATCTCAATATCCAACGGTAGAGAAGATAATCTATCTTCGAAACGGTTAATGAGAAGGCACTCGTGAAAACTGGATTTACTACGGTACAATTTTTGGAATCAATGTACGTGAAAATTAAATATCTCACCTCGAATGTGAAAAATCCCCGGAAATTGAATAAATGATATGCCTGTACAACGAATCTGACAACTAGGCAACGCTCAGTAATGGGGGACGATAAAACGGAATTGAGCTCACTCAAACAAATGGTAATTTGTTGGGTTGGAGCGAAATGACTGTTCACGCATCGAGAAATGATAAAAATCATAAGCTACTCAAGAAATAATATGGAAGAAGAATGTCTTATTTTGGCATTTAAAAATGCACAAGGCTCTGAGGGAAACGGTTACAGTAGCCAGTGTAAGAAGGAAAATGGTCAATACTGTTTATTCTTAAGGAAAATTAAGGAAAGATAAGGCCACCCTTCAACACTGATCAAGCGAAGCACAGCGATCTCAAAAATAATGCAACAGGCCTTAACAAATTCAACATTAACTATTTTCGGATCGCTCGCTCTACCAATCATTTGACGGCAGGAAACGCAGCCTGTACATCGATAATTACTTGAATTCATGTGGCTGGCACTTTGTGGAATGTCGGTTTCGATGCTGTGTTTGACGAGAACTTCTATGCCTGTGTTTGTTTATTAGGCAACGCCAGTCTCTGTGCCATTCACTGCCTCCGCAAAAGTCTAAACCAACTCGAGATTGTTAATGATAATGGTCCGAATGGTCCGTTTTGCAACGACAACAGCCAACTGTCTCATACTTAACCAATGCAGAACAGAGTGCTCTTGGTTTCACCAAGAAGGATCGATCGATTCACGCCACTAAGGCCGAAAAAAGTAACATCACTGTGATTCTTAACCAAGAAGATTACCGAAAGAAAGTGTTGGAACACTTATTTACCGGACCGTATGGAGAGGTAAGCGAGCAGACGGCCAACGCACTTCTTAATAATATCAAGGCACAGACCAGCAAATTCCTACGAGGCATTAAAGAAAAACTTGGGCAGACTACGTGGTTCATACTCAATCCAAAAAGTAACCGTCCTTCACGTTTTTATGGTCTTCCAAATATGCATAAGACAGGAATGTCCGTTAGACCTATTGTTGACTACATTACCAGTACAACTTACAAGTTCCTCAGTCGCATAATCAAACCGTTGCAGAACAAGTTGGTAAACAACGTTAAAGATTGTTTTGATTTTGTTGACAAACTCGAACACGTGACATTATGTCGCGACGAAACTTTTCTCAGTTTTGACGTGACCTCTCTTTAGGCTAGTGTGCTAGTAAAATTTGGCATTTCTGTTGATAAAGAATTATTAGATAATGATGATTCTCTTGGTGCAGGTACTAATTTATCACCTTCTGAAATTGTATCTGGTCTTGAACTTTGCTTGCAATCAACCCTGTTCACATCCAACAAAAATCTATACAAGCAAACCGATGGTGTGACAATGGGTTCCCCTGTTTAACCTACAGTAGCCAATCTATTCCTCGGACACTTAGAAACGCAAGTGATGAGTGAATTTATCTACCCTCCACGAATTTGGTGGCGGTATGTAGATGACACGTTTGTCGTCATGAATCGGACCGCTTGAGACCAATTCCTGCAGTTTCCTAACTCAAAATGCAACGGTATTGTATTATCACTAGAAAGTGAAACCCAGGAGCGATCATTTAGTTTTCTAGACTGCCTCGTGAAAGTTGATGAGCAACAGAGATTTCAGGTTGCTGGATACCGCAAACCAACGCATTCCGGTCGGTATCTCAACTTTAACTCGTCACATTTAATCGGCATGAAGAGAACGGTCATCAAATCCCTCGTTAATAGAGCTAATTAGATCTACACCACTGAACTCTCGAGAACAACAGAAATTACTCACATCAAAGAAATGCTTGCTGCTAATCGATATCCAAACGCGTTCATTGAGAATACAATTAGGCGCATGTCAACTAAGGAGGAGACCAAAACGAACAGAACTTTCAAGTTTACTGTACAAATACCGTATCGTGAACAAACGTCTGCAAAAATTCGCTCCATACTTTCTGCGTACGCTATATGGACCATATTCTGGTTAGACAATACATTAGAACGACTGATCATGCATCCAAAGAATCCAGTCTCTATAGGTGACCAGACAGACTGTGTATACGAAATCAAGTGCGGTGATTGCAATATCAGCTACATTAAAGAAACAAGCAGACAATTGAAGGTATGTGTTGCTGAACACAAAAGGCACACGAAGTTTCCACCTAAAGATGCACTTCAACTTCGCAAACAAGAGAACGATTCGGCCATCTCACTTCACGCACTGTCCGAGAATCGCAACGTATGTTTTGATCAAGCCCGAATGAGTCACAAGGGTCTACCTTCCCATGCGGAGCGATGCTGTGCTGAAGCCCTCACGATTTACACAACACGCCTGCATTGATCGCAATGATAGCAAACCCCGGTCTGCAGTGTGGCGTGGATGGATAAACAACACCAGTCACAGACGAGCCTTATCAACATCAGTCTCACCCCCACCTAATAGACAAAGGATTAGGCCAATCAGTTCAGACGCAGTGCAGAATGACCTAACCACGACAAATCCCATGTGACCTCTGTTCCTTTTTAAATGTGATTTCGATTACAACACCCCTGAGGAAGGCCACCCGAGGTAGTTGAAACGTAGAGTATTAAAACTTGCTCGTAACGTTGTGTTATTCTCAATCAATTTATCGATAATGGTCCTTCTCCCGTACCGTTTAAAAGCGAGTCAGTGACAGATTGGAGATGGTCCTGGATTAGTGAACTGCATGTGGATATACCAGCCTGTGAAAAATCAGAAGGTAATTAATTAATTAATTAATTAAATTCAAGTTAGTTTAATTTATTAATTTAATGTAATTTTAATTTTTTTTAATTTTTAATTTTTAAATTTACATTAATTTAAATTAATTAATTAAATTATAATTGATTAATTAATTAAATTAAAAATTAGAAAACAGATACTAGAAATCAAAAGGGCAATTCAAAATTTGCTTTAAGTTATTTTTCTCAGCCGTCGTCTATTAATATTTCTGTTTTGTTGGTGTCATGTACACCGAACATTACACGAGGTTACCACTATTCATCCAAGACGAATTTTTGTGCTTTGTGCTGTGTGTATCAAGAATTTTTGAGGGCTTGCTATTTATTTTGTATCGTTCGTTCCTCTTGATTGTGACTCGCATCAGATCTAGCAACGCCCAAACTCAGCAGACGCTCACGGGGACTGGAAGTGGTTGTAGCCGTTATATGTGCAAAATATCTATACGGAACAGTGTACAGTGCCATCAGGGCTAGACGTAGTGCCACTTCAAGTGCACTGGCCTCAGTGAAGATTAGTGCACGTGCCCGGCTCTTTTATCCCTCTCCTTTATCTGGTGAGCTGTAGACTTAACTTCAGGATAGGCTGCTCACATGCGCATCACGAAAAATAAAGCAACGCAGAAAACCTGCGACTGCGGATGCCGGTCACTTCCTAACTCTGTACCTCTCTTCGTTTCTTCCATGGGAAGTAGAATAAACGAGTTCCAACAGACTTTGACCGAAATGAAGTTGGAAGTGCAGTCTGCGCTTGCGCCCTGGTTTTGCTATCACCAAAAAAGCAGCTGCCCTCCCAGCTGAGCACAAAAAAGGCTGTGACAAAAAGAAAAGAAAAAACTCGCAGTGAAAGGAGATTTGTTTTTGTGGGGGCGCTTTCACACAACTTCTCCAACCGAACTAGCTCGGTCAGCCCTGCCATCTCACTTCTCCCTGGATGTTACACTGTTCGTGCTTGCGAGCAGGCTGTGCGCTAACTCAACCAAAATAACTTGGCCTCTTAGTGACCAAACCCGACATGTTCAGCCGCGACAAAGTGCTCAAAAAACGTCGGCTTTGAAATCCGGCAACACTAGCCTAAGAGTGTTATTTCTTGATCGTTGTCCGCAAGAGAGGGATAAGGGTGATCGGCGGACTAAAACCAAAACACAGATGAAAGCTTACTGCAAACCACATTTGGAAGCTGAAGTTGTAACTTTTGCATCCGCTCTGTCCACCCGAGTTCTTGTCTGTCATAGGAAGCGGGGATGCTGCTTCAGTGGACGACAGTCCAACGACCGATACCTGAAACAAACACAAATGTTAAAAGCGATAAGATCACTCAGACTCTACCTTCCGTCTTACCCACCCCAAAGTTTACTAAACGGCCGTGCACATAATTCCTCCTTCCAAGAATACGGTTCGGAAGGAAACTGGTGTGGTCCCCAACGAATCGAAAGACATATCTCTTGCCTGCTGCGTTGAATAAGCCTAGTATTGACCTCACAACATCACATAGTGCCTCTCCCAAAGCCTCACCATAAACAGATAAAATGGTCAAATTGTCCGTTTGTAAAAACCTAAAAATACCCTCTAAAATGACAAAAACTGACAAAGGCACGAAGGCCCTAAATTTACCATATTAAGAATGCTAGCTAAGCGCCTTGTAAGGGCAATGGCATATGCACAAGTGGCGATGCAGAGCCTGCGACCGCAAGGGAAGACTGTTTTGCCAAGTCGACAGTAAACATAAATTCAATCCCACTATCGTCTGCAGTCCCCTATTCAACATTATCTCTTGTCTCTGAAGCTCTTCCTCCAACTTCTCTTTTTCTCTTCTCACAAAGGCAAACAAGAAAGTAGCCTTCAAGTGCGCGTGTGAGAACTCTTTAAGGCTGTTTAGTAAACTACCGGAAACCGGACAGTTAATTCATGACACTCAACCGCACACCTTCGCCTTTTCGGGTCCTGGACTGCAGGTGACGATGAGCCGAGTTTCTCCGGATACACAATTTATTCAACTGACCCGGGTTGCGGAAGAATGTGGAGCTCTGCGGGTTCCCTCACACAGAATCTCTTAACACCCAGGGTTATCTGGAAACCTCTATCTTTTCATATACGAAACGCCCTGCCCATTTGATTAGCACTGCGTGGCCAAGACTCATTTCAAGAGAGGATTGTTTAACGCCCTGTCATATAACACTTCAGATGGCGATGCTGTTCTCGTGAGTCTAAAGAACTTCTTAATACTACAAACTTTACTGTCGTCTGCTTATTAAGGGTGACTTAAATGCACTGGGCAGTGATGTCTTTTGAGGATTGCGAAGTTAGATTCTCGGCCTTTTAATCAACGTTGACATGACGGAGAGCGTGGACCCAACATGCCACCGCTCCAAAGCTGTACAGTTATGGTCGGAGTCCCTCTCTGCTGGAGAAAGTCATCACTGCTGAGGGCCACCTGGTAGCGGCAGAAGCGTTCATTTGTCACATGAGCACAATAAACACTCTCTGCTTGTCTTTGATTTTATCCGTTACAGATTACAAAAGCAGCAAAATAATCCCCACTCCGAAATCTCAACCAGGCTTATTTTACTGGTCTGAGGAGCTACCTGGGATCACCAATTCTTGAATATGATTCTGGGGATCAGAACTATCACGCGTTTCGAAGCGCAATTCATTAGCGGGCATTTTCATCGTACCGCGCAGATTGCGCACTTTCTTTTGATGGCCACCCTTTGCGTGCAAACTACGTCGTCCCCTCGGTGACAGTTCCAGGTTTGTCTCAGATCATAAGCTAGAAAAAAGCCTAGATGACCTTGGCGGTTTCCACTTTGTTTAGAATGGGTTCGGCTGGAAAATCCGCATACAAGTCAAACTCGTGCAAGAAAATATCCTCCAGCAAGCTCGCGAAAACAAGAGCCTCTTAATTAAGCATATGGGGCGACCGAGAAGGATTGGATCCTCAGCCGTTTCTGGGCGGCTGTCCGACGTAGACTTCTTCTGACTTCCTGATTGTGGCAGTCTACGACGTCGCACCGCCGAACTGGCACCTTACTCGGCCACTGAAGTGCTTTCAACAACCACATCATGCAGATGAACTTTCAGCATCAGGTGTTGTGGACTTTTTATACGAGGTTGATTCACACAGTGGGGTGAGGCCTGACAACATCCATTCCAGCGCTCTCAAAGGAACAGCTGTTAGTCCGACAGAATAACTTGAGCTATTTAAGCAGATACTACAGACTAGCATCTCCCTGGTGCATGAAAAAAGCCACGAGCACGCCCAACTTTAATGCCAGTGTCCAGCACCCCTGAACGAGTTATCGACCAATCAGCCTTACTGGCATTCAATGTAAGACGGTTCGGCACCCATCAAAGCGGTTCAAACACACACCACAGCTGAACTCCGTATCCAACTCACCACATCCTTAGCTCTCAGGTTTTACAACGGAGATAGACTGACAGTTGGGACCGCTTTGCATCCACTCACTCACTTGTTGCCATGGAACAGCTTATATTGGTCAAGCATCAAGACAGCTTTTGAAACGAATCTGACAACATCATTCATGGTGTTTGAGGTACGGGGGAAAGGATCAGTCAACAGTGCTACTCTCGCTTATTGGGTTGCGAGTGGGCACCAGGTAAGCACTAATCAAGCCTTTCAAGTTGCACATCGCGTGCCAGGCAACCTATCAAAAGCCGTCCGATTGGAAACATTTCGTACTGTCTGAGCTATCGCCGTCAGGCTGCTTTGACCAGCGTTGTGCCAGCAAACGCGGTCTGTTCTGGTACTGCGCACACCGTGGCCATAAATTCTCCGGATCATCGACTCACCTGCGCGGTCAAACTAATGGACGGACGTGACGTAATAGAACGATCAAATCATAGTCAGTTGATCGACTGTGTGCTGATTATCGAGCGTTGAATAAAGTGACAGTGCCGGACCGATATTCACTGCCTCACATTCTGATGTCAATGCAACCCTCCATGGTAAACAAGTTTTTCTCCACTAAGATAACGTTTTTGCCTACCATTATGTTTCCCATGAAAAAGAAGACATTAAAAAGACTGCAATCACAACCTATTCGCACACCGTTCAGATTGCGAAACACAGCTCAAAGGTTCCAACGGTTTATTCATCAGGTACTTAACGATTTTCATTGTGAATAGTGAAATCAGAAGACAAGTCAGTGTATACACTTATCTGTCGTTGGTCAAAACCATGGCAGACGGAGGTTCAAGGTTAACAGCTTTTGCACACAGAGGGCTAGGTTGCTACGAATGACAAGCAGTGCCTCGAGTGACCTGAGGGTGACGGGCTTGTGATGACGCATCAACACAGGGAAAACGTTTGTCGGGTCGACCACATGTCCGGTCTCCAACAGGTTTCTGGCGATCGAAGAGGACGGCCTGCCTTCTTTGTTATTGTTGCTGTCGTGTCGGGTCACGTCACACATCAAGTCCTCGATATACTTTGGCACATGTTCCTTCATTCTAAGGCGCAATGATCGATTAGTTCTGCCGAAGTAAACGTCACCTCAGCTGCAGGTGAACTGGTAGATACAATGTGAAGTGGACAGCTCTGGCATCCGCGTCTTAATGCGAGGAAGTGTGAGTGACTTGGTGCGATCGAGTAAACGCAATGTGGCTGCATTGTGCGTACGTTTGACGACTTGTGTCAGTCGAAAGATAACTCGAAAGATAACAAACTAGTGTTAGAGGAACAATTAGTTGAAGCCTTTGACGAAAGCAAGCGCGCACTTGCTTACGTTACCGTTCTGAGCCACCCACAACCCAAATCAATCTCGTCCACACTCACAGACGCCCCAAATTCCGCTGTAGGGGCTGTCCTCCACCAGCTTATGGATGGACTAACGCAAACACTTGCAATTCTCTTTTGGAAACTACGACCGACTGAGACGCGCGATAACTCCTTTGGTAGAAAGTTGCTGGCTGGTTTTCTTGTTATCAAACATTTTCAAAATTTGGTAGAAGGAGGAAACTTTTGTATTTATACGGATCATAAACCGTTAATATACACATTATCTACTAATTCAGCTAGATTACGTTCCTAAATCTTTGACTGACATTCGCTTCATATTTCGATCGCTCAGTGTGGTGGCAGATACATCATCCAAACCGGATATTGACGCTACTCATACGGTTGCTACAATAGACTTCGTTAAGATGGCTGAGAGAAAAAGAGACGTCCCCGAATTGCTCGAACATTCGCGGTCATATACACTGCTCAAAGTACAGACACCCGTTCATCACAATTCTCCAAGTACTATTGTTTGTGGCGTCTCCATAGATCTTTCCAGATCATTCGTGCTACTATTCCTTAATTGAACATTTTTCAACGCCCTTCATAACTGTTCACATCCTAGCGTACGCACCACCACAAAACTAATTTGTGGTCATCTCGTATGGCCCAGTATCAACACAGGTGTTTGTGATTGGACGAGCACCTGTATCCCATGCCAACGTTCTAAGGTAACTCGCCATACAATCACCTCAGTCAGCACACTTACCATTACCTTAACACGAATTAACCATATTCACGTAGAACTCGTTGGTCCAATGTCACCCTCGAAAAATTGTACACATTTTAACTTGTGTTGATCGATTTACTCGATGGTCCAGGGCTATACATATCGAGAACATCACCAAAACCATCATAGCTAGCTCACTTTAGAAAGATGGATATGTGTCTTTCGTGTGCCAGCAATCATTACGACGGACCGTGGAATACAGATCGAATCGCAATTTTTTCACGCTCTCACAAATCCCATCTGCGCAAAACATTCCAAGACAACAGAGTATCATCCATGTGCCAATGGTCTCGTTGGCCGACTTAATCGTCAACTCAAAGATGCCCTGAAGGCACATTAGGACCCGACGCAGTGGACAGAACGCCTACCCATTGTTCTCCCGGGATTACATCCAGTTGTCAGGCAAGACATCGGTCAGTCTTCTGCCGAACTTTTACTTGGTATTGCCTTACGCTCATCGGGACAATGCGTATCTCCATCTGAGACGAATGAATACACCGATCCTTTAAGCTAAATTCAACGTCTGGAGGAACATAAAAGTAGTGTCCAGCCTCTTGATACGCGACAACACACTCAACAGTCACTCCTTTCTTCAGACATGGTGTCATGTACAAACGTTTTGTTCGGAGCGACACTGTTAAACACCTTCTACTACCCCCATACGACGGTCCATTTCTGGTGGTATAACGCAGCCCCAAATATTTTGTCATGATGAAAGACAATCGCAATAACACCATTTCGCAGAATCGTCTAAAACACGCACATACTGGCAATGACTCATCTCAACATTACCAGACATCTGTATAGCGCAACGATAACCAAAATCACCCGAACACATCAACACTTCGGGACAAATAAGAACGCGAGGGAACCCCTTTATTCACCACGGGATCAGGAAGACGCGTACAATTAACTGATAGCCTACTCTACCATTGACAAGCATAGGTGGATGGCATTTTATTTTATTTTGAAAGCCAAAAAATGCTGGTGGGGACTAGTGTAACGGTTCAGTATCCTGTGCAAAACTGGATGGCTTGGTCCTAGCCATCCATTTTCTCCATATCTGAGCAGGAGGCCACACTTTCCTGTCCCGCTCACTCACATATCCTTGGTCTATTCTGACGGTCAAGACACACATCACGCGCTCCACAGGCAAGCAGGTGATTCAGAAGTCCACGTCTACTCTGCATGCACAGACTGTTAGGCGTTTTCCATCTTCACTCACCCGACAAACTGAGACAACTTTTCCCTGAACATTGCAAGTGTCAAGGCCACATGCACGCACATACGCGGGTTAACTTACATGGTTGGCGGCATCCGAAACGGACTGGCCTATCACAATGAACGAAACCGAAAGACGCATGCGCTTAACCATCACCAAAAGTGACTTGCGCTGCACCACTTGCAGTTCCACCCACACACCACGCGTCCGGTGTAAAATTGAAGGAATAAGACCAGCAGGTGTGTAAGTGAGGCATCTGTGTACAGCCGGCCAACAATGATTAGCCCATGAATTTGTTAGCACGAAAAAGAATCCATTATTTCTCAGAAAGTAAACAGGGGGAGATTGCAATAATGATGTAAACTGAGAAAGAAAATGTATGAAATTTAACATGAGAAGCCTTTTAGTATACGAGTGCATGTAATTGCATTCTAGAGAGGGTAAGGTTGAGAAACAAAATTCAGAGTTGGGCTGCGGAAAAACTGGCAAACCATTCGTCACATAATAAGCCAACAAAGCTGAAGAGAAGAAAGAGTAGGAGACCGCAGACACCCAAGTTTATGAAAAGGAAAACAAATTAGTTGCCAAATGACCATGGTCCTTGTCAATGCAATCTTTAATAGAAATAGAATGGACATACTGATATGACCAGTCTGAGCTCAACGTACTCGTCGTCTCTTCGCCGACGGTGTACTATGAGTATGCCGGTGACCTACTAATCCAAGGCGGTCAGCGCATTTGCGGCCACACACGTCGTGACGCTATATAGTCATGTCACCACGACCTATGGCACTGATGGTTACTTTGCGTACCGCACGTTTTCGTTCTCGACCGCGCAACAACTGCTCATTGAACTTGCGGACGCCCGTCCGAATCGTATTCCTCCAGGCAGTCCGGTTCAACGCTAAGTCTTCCCAACATCTAAAATCAATTTTACAACATGAAAGACTTACTTGCACAGCATCATGGTATCTCAGCTTCTGACCACCAGGATTTCGCTCACCTGATTTCAGTTTTCCATACAGCTTCGGGATACGGTCATCGCCCATCCGACGGACGTGACCCAGCCAAGGAAGCTGATTCAAAATCAGCAAGGTTTCCATCCCGTTCATGTCCGCTCGCCGCAGTGCCTCAGTGTTTGGTATCGCGTCCGACCACCGACTACCCGAGTTGCGTCGTAAACATTGCATATGGGAACGGTCCAAATAGCGTACGTTCCGGTGAAACAGTGTCCAGGTTTTACTGCGGTACAGCGGTATAAATGGCACCGCTGGGCGGTAGACACAGAGCTTAGTGCTTGGCGTCAGACTGTGGTTCTTCCAAAGACAACCTTCAAGAAGTCTGAGGGCAACGCTAGCCTTTGCCACATGTTCTTTCGATCCGCGGTCCACGGACAGATAGGTGGACAAACATTAATTTTCACGTACCTTGACGCCTTATCGATAAGAAACTCGCCAATACGATCGTTTTACTTTTTGGATCCGAATCGGTTGTTCTGTGGGCTCTGAATTTATGGACGATTGCTGCTTACAGATTTGACTGTTCTAGTACAGCCTGTCGACCGACAACGCGAGTTGACTAAGCGTTACGTGTACAATCACTAGACGTACGGGATTAACATTTTGTGTAATATTGAATAAAAGCCCCAAGTGGGCCTTGATGGTTCACATTTCACAGCGAACGTTAGTAATGACACCTGTGGATGCAATTTTCACAGGTCTGTGTGGTTCCGACGAATTCACGTGACTTTCTCTCGCAGAAGGTGATTATATCCATACAACAGGTTCTTTTTAACCAGGACCGCATTTGTTTCAGGCCGCTTTGTAATTCATTGTGGGTTGCTTCCTGAATGCAATTTGCCTAGAAACAGGATGTTTCGCCAAGAAATCACTGTCGCCGGTGCTAATTCATTTCACCCGGCTTATAACCTACTGCATAAGGGAGTCACCAAGCTGTGGGGTGTGAAACTTAGGAAGGGAAGCGGAATTTTTGAGGCTATTATAGATTTCAAGCACCACTCCATTGGGGAAGCTGAGGTAGACTATGTACTAGTGGACCTCCTCCTTCTTCTTTCTTGCAGTGCGAAACAGCCGCGATTGGAAAAAATTGTCATATGGGGGCGCCCTAGAGATGCTATGGTGACCACGTTGGCGTGACTAGATATTGGTGCGATATCCACCGGCTGATATATCGCACTACCCCTACCACATTGTGCCGTTGCAGCCCCCATCCCCGGGTATGCTATGGGTTCATTACCTATGCGGTTTCAGTTGCATCCAGTTCGAAAACTATGCTTCCACCAACGTTAAAAGCTAAACAGATGTCCTGCTCAGCACCGCCAACTAGAGATGACCCGGTCACATCTGAAGATGAGTTTCGTGTTGTCTAGCCACGCAAACGAGTCCCAGTGAAAGTAACACCAAATGATAACGCGGAAGTTATTGGTTACTGTAAATCATGCCACACCCTCGATGTTACGCTACGCTCACGCCTAGACCTGGACATAGAGAAAGAGGGTAACTTCTACTGAGGTGTAACTGAAAGCAGAGAGGCTGCGATCAAGCTGTTGAAATACTGGAGAGAGTGCTGTATCTTTAAAAATACAGTCCGAAACTTTGATTTCAAGTATAGGTCGTAACGTTGAGACTATAGAATGCGCGAAACCTGACTGTCTAGCATAGACGCGAGTGCGTCATACCATACGTTCTAATGGAAGAAGCCTGCTTCCCCTCTTGATTAACCATTTTGATTTCTGGAACGTGCCATTTACTGTGGATTTATTCACCAGCACAAACCGGCGGACGGTTTTGTAGCCATACTGCCAATCCAGCTCATGCCTGATTAAAGTGAGCAGCACATACAGCAGACAGATCACGTTGGCTAAAGTAAACATTATGGCTGAAAATCATCACGTGCATTCGTCGCAACTTGCAGACGGTACTGCTTTTAGTTGAGTGCCGTGATGATTATACTACTTCTATTAACCGAATTACAAATCTGTCATTTCGTCAATGTGGTTCGTTAACGAGTTACCGCGATTTTTGTCGTCCTTGATAACAATCTTCAAAGAATTAGAACAAAATTACTTCCTACAGAAATAAAGGCATATTTTAAGCTTTCTAGGATATTCAGTCAACTACAATTAGGACGACATTATAAACTCATATATTAGCAGCTTAACAACATGAACATTTATCGGTTGCGGATAATTTTCCGTTCGACAGGCGATGAAATTCAGAAGGAATTCACATTACCTGCACGGCATATGGAAGTGAAGAAATTTTTCTGTTGGTCTTACAGCACCGGGCGCCATCAGGAACTCACTGGTGTGAAAAACGGGAAGGTTTCTGGCTTGAGTCGCCCCGTCCCGGAAACGGAACTAAATTGACTGGAAAACAACATTTGGCGCGAAAGTCAAATCTAACCTGTCAAATTTTTGAAGGGAAAGGAAAATGACTTTATTACCATGAGGTATCTAAGTGGAAGCGCCATTTCTGCAACAGAAGGATTCAAAAATCTCCAGTTACTTCTGCTGCAAGAAATTCATCTCGTGATACTGCTACCATTGACATACCATCCACTGCGGCAACAAAGTGATACCTGGTGGCACCATAGAGACTCACCGGGCTGCACGTTTTGCAAGTTTTATCTGTCTTTTTTTATCCTGTTATTTTCCTAAACTCTGTAAGCCCTGCAGATTAGTTATCTAGCATGGGACGTACCATTAGTCCGACTACCGACGTTTGTGGACCGTGTTCGAAGTTAGCAGGGCCCCGCAGAGAAGTCATAGCCTGTGACTTTTGCAACTACTGGGTTCGCTGCAAGTGCGACCCTGAGTTTACCATATATTTGCATTTAAAGCTCCGAGACTCACGCACCCCGGCTGTCAGATACCATTGTGTGACATGCCGACTAAACATCAGTAAGGACAGCATGGATCAGGATAAAGGCATAACAAGCGAGTTGGCCAGTTCCTCAGTCTCTACAATATACACCGGAGCAGCATGGCCTCAGAAACGGTCACTCATGCACGGCCAAACCAGTGACTGCCGCTGACTCGTGGACAAAACTGCCGAAGAACGCCCCCCACTCGATGCTGTGTTTTTAGACTATATGAAAGCTTTCAATAGAGTTGATCAAAGTATACTACCAGGCAAATTGGACGATATGGGCTTAT
The DNA here is from genome assembly GCA_014338405.1 of Paragonimus skrjabini miyazakii. NCBI lineage: Eukaryota > Metazoa > Platyhelminthes > Trematoda > Plagiorchiida > Troglotrematidae > Paragonimus > Paragonimus skrjabini miyazakii. Next base: position 41,692 of record JTDE01005042.1, read on the forward strand.
GTAGCAAGGTTTAATTTCGGCTCAAACAATACCCATCCTGTCGA
>JTDE01005044.1:14477-27173 GCA_014338405.1 Paragonimus skrjabini miyazakii
GGAGCGCGTTACAGTATGTTTTCACCTTTTCAAAAAACTATTTGTTATAAAAGTACGCTTAATGTGTTATCAAGGTACTTTTTCAGGATTGGATAAAGCCTGACTCTACAACAGATTGCTGGTGCTCTTCTGTTATATTACGTACCCGCTGACAGCCGCAAAGTTTCCACAGGTTATTTCAAGTCAACTCAAATTAAGTACTTGCCTGTTTGATTATTATTATAACCAAATCTAACCAACCTGTGAAGTGAAACCCCATCTGGTACCAGAAAATGCACAATAACCTGTGCTTTCATTTTTGCAAATGGTAAACAAAACGTCTCTTCCTCGTATTGTACCAAGCCAAACGTATTCAATTTTGACAACCATTCCAATGTAATGTAACACAAATTTTCTTTTTTGTTTACTGTGTATTGTACTAGCCACTGACTGTCGGATCCACCCAAGCAGAACATTCACGGACCTAAGTAAGCCGTGATTGGTTGGTTTGCTTCTTTGGTGTATTCTATGGCGATCAAATCGAAAAGTCTAATAAAGGAGTGCGTCTTCTGCTAACTTTTTCAGGTCTCGAGGGACTCATGAGGATCGTATCGGTGATGACGTTATACCCAGTCACAGTACCAAATATGTAGACAAGATGAAGCTAAATCACTGTGGTGTCTCAGAGGAACACAAGTATAGTATTACGTCGTATAGAAGTGTTATGGTTCTATCTACGACCTTACAGAACTTTAGAAATTATTGAGAGTGTCTGTACCATACTGAGTATTGGGAACTGTAGCTTGAATTCCACCAAGTGGCAAGAAACTGGATTCTGCATTCACTGATAAATTGCAGTTAGAGACGGTTGTATTCTTGAAACGTACGAAGGATAGTCCTCTAGCGTCACATAAACTGCGGAGAAACTCTGGGGTCCGGGTGTCCTTCTCTATACCTTGGAAGGAACGCCAAACAGGTAACCTGGTTAGCAAAGATTCTTTGATCGCCGATCAATCTCGTAATGTTATCGTTAGGGATGTCCATAATTCAGTTAACAATGACCGCAAAGACGACGGAAACCGGTGGGGATTATTATTATGCACTGATACAACTCCGTCATCGACATCATCATACACTCGAAGAAATTTTGGTTCACCTCAGTCATTCTAAGAACGTGGATCACTAAAATCAAATAACGCTTATTAGGGAAATAGCAAAATGAAGAATTATTGCAGCCGGCTACTGCAGGTTCGCCGAAAATTCTCCTAGTTGCTTGTGACCTCAAGGTAATGACCAGTCGTTTATCATTGACTGAGTTAAGTGCACATAAACCAACGCAGCTGGGTTAATCTATACACTGACAGAACCCCGCGAACTTTATTCTGCATTTAAAAAGCCCGGAAGTGTTGCTATAATCAAATCCCGGATTAGCTTAGGTTTTGAGCCTATCTTAATAAGTATGGTTGTTTTCTTTGTTTACAGGACCAAAGGTAGGGAAAATTTTTCGACCCGTTATGTTCGTTTTTCTCTTCGAAAATTCCTTTATTACAATTCGACAGGTTCTGTAATTATGGAAGTGGTTTGGTATGCAGTTTGTCAGAGTGATTTTTCTTATACGATGGGAGGAGTATCCTGTCATCTTGCATCTTCCTCTCACACGAAAAATGAGCTCTTAATATCTGAGTTGGAAACTACGGTTACCCTAGTTTTCTCCCGTATCTTCCTAATAGGTGGCTAAAACCTACCGGAAGTCTACTTACCGGCTCCCACATACGTACGTTGCGACGGGTCTGTACCTATGCGATTGTTCTGCACGGTCGGGATAGTCTGTTTCATGGAGCACATCTCTGGTTAAACCGGTTGTCACTCTGACACAGACTCGTTGTTGATGGACTACATTTTTATCAACAAAGATTTGATACGTGATAACCACTTAGATAAAATGATCATTCAATCGTTATACTTAACTTCATTTGCTGTAAGAACCTTATCTGCTCAGCTACTGGTAATCACATAAACTTTTGCGGAATGAATGTGGGAAGACTACATAGGTGCTTGGCACCGCAGACTTGGTTGAATTTTAACCTCTCTCATCCCACTGATGACCTCTGTAGGGGGCTGACTATTGTTCTTTCTACTGCCGTTGTTGAAGACTTACCACTGACAACCACTAGACGGACTAAATCGTTTGGCAAACTAAGCTGTCGTACACCCAGATTTATTCTGAAAAAGTGAAGTACTTGGACGTCATATCGGTTAGTTGGATTTGAGAGTGACCAGAAGATCAACGCTATCATAGAGAGTCAGTGTATCTCGCTATTTCGTCACAATTGCCTCCAATACGAATAGCAACCTATCGATGTACCCTCTTCTGATATGTAACATTAACTCGCAAGATGAAAGCTGATATGTCCCAACACTTAAGCACGTTAAGATGTACTACCTCTGATGCGCAAGCCACTGATGACGTTGCTGATTCATACTGCAGCGTTTCTGCGCAATCAATATCAGTCCATCTGGTTTGACCTGTCACTGAAAATAATGGTACTATCGTGGTGGATACCCAATCTTCAGTGTCAGACAAACCCAAGTTTTTTAAAACACAGCCCTCCTGCCCCGATTGGTCTACTTCCCAAAGCTTTGCGTAAAGCAACTGAAGAACTTGCTGACCTCTCTAGTCTACCGGTTATTAACTCTATCATCTAACGTATAGTACCCAACAGCTGCAACCTCACGGACGTCGCATCCGTTTTCACTGGTGGTAGACAAAATTGTGGCAGTGATTAACATCCAAATGTTTGTTATTGAACACTTTAGAAACTCTGGGGATCCTCAAATACGATTCAGCCCATAACTATCTAACCCCCTAAGAGTATTTCATCGGTGTGCAGCACGGCCTTTGCAAGGGTTATTAGTGCATCACGAATCTGCTGATAACCAGCGATTAGTGAGCTTGAGCAAATTATCAAGGCAATGGTATAGTGTAGTATGCCGCAACTTCATCAAAGTATTTGACTGCATGGATTATGCCAGTACGGGGTATTGGGCAACCCCCATCCATAGACAAAGTCGCACCTTGTCGATCTTCTCTATGGAGTGAGCAGAACTGGCGCATTCCGTTCCTGTAGGTCTAACGTCAATGGAGTACATTAGGTTTCATTTTGTAGTCTGCTTCTGTTTTTGAGTCACATTAAAGGTCATCCTCTTTCACCCATTACCCCGTTAATATTGTTAGCCGATTGTGTCAGTTTGACGTACTGGCAACGGTAGTACAAATCGCTTTATCCTGCAGCATGAGCTTGGATGAGATTGGTTTGTCTCAAAAAAAACCGACCTCAGATTAAAGCATGTTAACAACCCACAAACTACTAGACATTATTTCAAATAGCTGCTCTCTCCAGACAGTTCTTATCGAGAACCTAGGTACCTTTGTTTTGCACACCATCTTAATCTCACCGAGCGAAGTACAGAATGCATGAGAAGTCAACAGCATTCAATTAGTTCTCAAACGTTCTTCGGTCAGTTCGATCCTCTCTGTTTCTAGCTTTTTTACAGCGTTTCATTTACCCCTACTTTGAGAATCGAGCCGCGATCTTCTCGGTGTTTTGAAAGTAGAATCAGTTGTTCAGAGAAACTGGATATCGTCTTGCTACTAAGGGAACTGGAAACCGATCCTTACAGATAATGATTAACCTTACTAAGCATGTAATCTCTAGGGTATGTTCGGCTTAGGGGTAAGTTAGTTCGCACTGTCTTGATTCAGTAGTCTCCTAATCATCCATATTAATTAATGTTCATCATAAAAAAACTGTACCAAACTGAAATGTCACACCCTCATACTGGGGTCCAGCATAGCAGACCTGAGTGGAGAGAGCCTCTACTCACTACATGTTTACAAGATCTGGACTTGTATTCCTCATCATGTAATCTCTAGTAATTCTGCATCAAATTTCGTCTTGATCATCACTTATTAACTTAGTTCTAATACTAATCTCCTTTTCCAGCTTCAGTTTATTACTGAGATACCTGCGTTTCTGCGCACTGATATACACTAGGCTGCATTCTACTTCCGTCTTCAGTTTATTGATCCATTCATGCATGATATAACGTTTTAGTTTATTCGCGTCGGTCCCGTTCTTTGTTCTGCTGTTTTTTTTGGATTTCATAGTACCGCGTATTTCGAGTACAATTAGATTCGCAACGGTTCATGTCTGGTTGAAAGTCATGTTTGCTTGCGTATCGAATGGTTTTGTTCAGCCAAATGACACATCATCAGCCGGGTGAAGTTATTCTTTTTTAAATTCTCATAGGTTGATCATCAGCTGACCTTTCACACGGATAGCTCGTTATCGGTAGTAAGAATATCTCAATGGTTGACTTACGAAACCAATATATTTGATGAGTGCATGGTTGTGTGTAGTTGAGAACCAGTTTTGATCGCACACAGTTTACTACCAATTGCGGCAATGTTTACTGGAACTTTCCTCATATGACCCAACTGATACTGTCAAAGTTGTGAAGTAGGCAAAGTAAAGCCCAACTATGTTATTAGGTTGTAACTTGTCCTATACCTCGTTAATGTGGATGGACATAGTGCGAATCGAATTGCTTGATTACACTGACCACGGCAGCACGGACTGATCGTGGTAATTTTTATAATGTTTCAGGCCGCTCACCCCAGGCTGGTGACGAATATAATATTTTGCTCGTAACGCAAAGGGTTTGCTGGTTTGATCCCTCATTCAGGCTGTCCCTTTTTGCTGAATCCAAATGAGGACGCAACCGGTCATGGTGTGTAGGTGTGTGTGCATCATGAAATATAACCACGTACCTGATTACTGGGTCACGCCAAACGCTTCTGGATGAGAGGGGCGGTGACTCGTCCTTTAGGCTGACCTCCAAAGTAGTCAAGCGATCAACTGAGGGCCAAGATACTCGCAAAGTTTGAGCAAATTTTTCGAAGTAAATCGGCCCCGTGGTAATAAGAACATGAAAGTTTGCCCCTCTGTACTAATACCAAGGCTGACCTCAAGTAGTTTCTAAAGACAATTCCGTCACAAACCGTTGTTGTGTCAGCAGGGTGCTCCGAGTGGCGGTGCTCCCCACGTAGTCTCAGAGACAAATAGACCAACGTCGCATGCTTCACGGGAGCACGTGAACGAGTGAACACACACGGAGGTGGCACACTTAGGCGACACGTGATCGAATTATACGCATATGGACACGTTAGATTTGACTTAAGTTCACAGGTACTATAGGTCTTTTCAATTGCACCTTGTAGGCTGACCTTAATTCATCCTAGGTGCTGACTGTGCGGAGTAAGCTAATTTTTCTGTAAATGGTTCAACTTGTTTGTCTTCACTGGTTAGATGAACACAGTTCAGCAACTTGCACTGACTACTATAACTCAGATGGGAACTCAAATCGAAGTTCAAAGTTATCCATGGCGTCCGGTTTGAACTGAACGATTGTGATAGTCGGCATATTTTGCGGATTGTAGTTTAAAAGGCATTCGAGAAGGCGCCACGTATATATTTACCAAACTGAATAGACTGAGTTGAGGCTTCTGTTAGTCCAACACGGCATACGCGTGACAACGACCAGTGCAGTCGTGAGTGTAATATCCCGCAGTTGAAGGAAACATGTGAGCAATAGTAATTCACTATGCAGGGGACAGCATGTCCACGTGCAAAAATGGATATTACGAAAGTTAGTCACAGAACTGGTGGGTTAGAAGCCAAATTCACAACCACCTAATTGAGCACAAAAATTCCTAGGGAGAGTTTATTTAGCAACACATGCAGAAAGCGGGAGCACGACAACGTGATGAGTGATGTGTACAAATCAGCAAAAACAAGCGTCATACAATTATTCGTTGTTCTCTTCCATTGGTGCTTCAAGCGCTTGGTCCAGGTATGTGGTCACCGCGAAACCTGGAAGAGAGAGAGAAAAAGTACAAGTTGTTGGGTGTACAGTTTGATTCACGTCGTTACGGTGACATGAGACCAGGTTGACCTGTGCGCCATGAGGTCATAATCAAAGTTTGTTTGGCAACCAGGCGGCTAAAACTATTAACAGATAGCTCTCAATACCATATGAATTTTTGGGGTGGTTCATCCTCATCTAGTTTAAGTGGGAAGTTCGGCAACAGTAAAATACGCCTAAAATTAATGCAGCTTATTTGCATTCTGAATGAATCCTACCGATTGGAAGCCATAGTTCTACAATGGTTCACTTGTACATTCTAAACCTTGGCGATGCAGACGGCAAAAGCCACACATGATGCACGGACATGGCCAATACTTTCATGAGTGTGTATCTCGCTGTGGCAGCTGTGTCTGGTTTACCGGGCACAGTCACGGTACACAGCTTGCGATGGTTGGGTCACGTTCTCCGTATGTCATCTGATCGTTTACCCTACAGGGCATTATATACTGAGGCCACTGACAGTTGAGTAAAACCGCGTGGTGGTCAAGCAACAACGTGGTCACGAAATATAAAGACCCTGACTGCTTCATTGAACAAAGTGGGTAGGTGTCGCCTGCCTGGATGAGGTCCTCGTGATCACTCAAACCGCTGATTAGACAGGCTATCCGAGATGGCGATGTGTCGCAGTCAATGGTGTACCTGTATTCATACCATCTCTAGTTCTTCCGCTTAGTCTTCTTTTATTGATTTTCAACCTTTTTAGTAACGTTTTCTTCTAGAATATTCCACGTCACTGTTGTGGTGAGCGGCAGCTCGAGCCACAGTATCTTTTAGTCAGGCTCATGGCTGTTATGATGATGATGATGATGACGATGATGGTCTCTCAGGTTGTCCCATTGCTTCATTTTTTGTTTTCATGACTTAATGTCTCTCATATTCCTTGTGTTGACTACCTCTCTGTTTGATAAAAGCTTCGGTTCACCGAATGTTGTCCCTCAACTGGAATCATATTCTCATCCCCTGAGTTGAATGCTTTTCGGGACTAACTTGTGGCAGTAAGTTGCTAGTTGTGCCCACATCTCAATGACGTTGATGGTAAAAAAAACCACACTAGTTAAGTAGTACTATGCTTGCTAAATGGACTGCAGTGGCTAAATCATTCACAAGAGAACAGTAGAATTTCTTCACTACTCATATTTATGCATTCTTCACCGACGATCGCTAAAATGATAAAAGATGACAGTAATCTGTGGAAAAGAGCAATTGTCTATACATGTAAATTTTGTAACCAGTAGCGTAGATGACCTGAACTGCCAGGTACACACAAATCATCAGTTCTATGTCACTCAGGAGGTTACATTCACGGGTAAAAACATTGTTTAGGCGCTCTACACACATTTATTCACTGGACTATTTAGTCACTGAAATCCGATTGCTTACAACCACGTTACAGGAAAATGGATAATTGAATCAATTAATCGACAAGCAAAGCCAACGGTATATAAGACGGCCAAAGCTGAAAAGAAGGTAGCCTACAATGATTTATCGTTAACAGGAGAAAATTTTCCGTTTAGAACTACAAAATGTAAAATTAAGCTCATTAAACTGACGTATAATGCAGCCGACTTCGTAGCCATCAATCGAACTCACACGCTACCGTCATCTTCAGTCAAGAGACAAAAACATATTGGCGTCAACACACATTGTGTCTATAAATTTATGTTTTGTTGAGATGGTCCAGGTTAGCGGCTTCTAGAAGCAGTATGTGCACAACAGGAACTATGTATAAATCGTAGGCTTCCATGGACCCAACAGCATAGCATAATGTCCTCTACCCCGTTTGATTTTTCTGACGTTTTGGTTCTTCACCCCATCCCGTTAGTCATATATACAGTCTGGATACTGTTTGGCTTTGAACAAACAATAAAAAAATACTAGCATCTATCAGATAAGAATCGACTGAGCTAGAGACGGATTTTCGAACTATTAAATAACCATTTGAGACTGTGTTCGCGATTTCTTCAAACTAGCCACTTCCCGATTCTCCTTATCACACCGGCTTGACAATAGAAAATGAGTAAATAAACACAAGTAGACGAAGTAAACATAAACCATCTTTACTTGATGTACAGCATCAACACCTGGGAAGTATTGAACAGTAAGATGATCGTAGGTGCAAGAGGTTAGGCACTCGAAACTCAGCAGGAGGTAACTCGTGGGCAACTTTAGGTCTGTATGATGGTCTGATGAAAATAAACATTTTATGCTATATTCGAACAATTTCGCCTCCATTTTTAAATGTATATTTCTGTCAAGGAGTCATTGAACCTACCCATTTTGACTAACCTTGTCTCAATGGATTGATTGCTGTTTTGTAGGACAGCCAAAATGCGTCTATTGTGTTCTGCCTGTTTGGCGACAGCCCAAATTCCGTTCGTGTTCTAGAGGAACTAAGTTACGTACATGCTTGTATTGGTCGCTTTATGCCTTTTGTAATTTGACTGAGCTTTCAAACGATCTATCCAACTGACGTAGCGAAGTATCATATGAAACAGCTGGCTCTCCATTCTTTTCTGTTTTAATGATAAGCCTAATGTTCGATTTCACATAGTTAAAATCAACTAATATGGTCTGCCTGTCTATTGGATCGTCTGTTCAATCACGTGCTCAAACGGCTGACACAAAAAAAAACAGAAGAGACAGGGCAACACCGTTGATTAGAAGTGCGAGACAGAAGTAGACCACACGCATCGTGAAGCTCTTTGGTTCGTGCGCCCAAAGTTTCCCCAGACTTATGTTAACACGAATCGGAAGTTGTAATGAGAAGACGGCGAGTCTATACACAAACTTTATTTATTGATTTACTCACCGTTCACAAGCGGACCTCATTGCAACAAGTAAAGGCGCTAGGGAGTTGGACGTGAGAGAACCTCAAGCACAACCGCACGTCAACCGCCAAAGAGGATGCATATCGACGGAAACTCCAATTGACCTGCAGAATTCAAACAAGCGTCAGAATGGTTGAGTGGCGTTCCCAAATGCGATAGCCAAAACATTGTTATCTTAGTGAACGTAGCCTACAGTAGTAGAGATGGCGCGGATTTATTGTACAGCCACGAGTAAGACTGCAATACCTACGCCGACATACTAACTTTGATGTTAGTGGTTTATAGTAAATTTACATTCACAATGTTATGTGAACAGGTACAGTGGTACTAATGAGGTAACTATCACGTCACAAGGTGTTTAGGATTTTTGGGACGTCGAAGGTGATCTCACTACACATGGCTCTAAATTTATAGGGCGAAACGATTACCACATATGGCCGACAATACGCGAACAAAATCGAATGAGCCAACCAAATATGTTGATCAGACGCACTTTGTGTTTACTCTTTCACATGCTCCTGTGGAGCAGGTTACGTCGGTCGCACAACCAGGCGTCTTTCTCAGAGGATACGTGAGCACCACCCCACATGGCTGACTAAGGGCCAGATGAAGTCGATTTCGAGTGCAATTCTGGCGCACCTTGTTGACTCAGGCCACCAAGTCTCACCAGAAGTAGCTTTCCAGCCCATTTACCGCTTGCCCAGTCGTCAATCCAGAGCAGTCAAATTTCGTATTCTGGCCACCGCGGAAGCGATCGGAATTCGGTTGCGCAATCCACAGTTGTGCGCTCAGAAGAAATTTGTACAAGCCCTACGGTTACCATGGCCGCCCGTTACCGACTCGACATCACCGGAGGTCAATTTTATCACCTAATTGCCCTCCAATTTACAACTGCGTGATGTAATTGCATGACTAATTGCCTTTGACTTTGCTGGCTTGACAACCATGATGATATAAAATGTTGTGTAATTGGCCCGATGATGAATAACCGAAAACAGACTGTTCGCCAAAACACCTTTTCACTTCTAATGAATCAATTGAACCGGTCATATATGGCAATCAGGGAGTTAGAACAAATTAGGTTACAGAGGGCATCAGAAAGTATACGAGGGAAAACCCGGCCCACACAGCTCACAGATGTTCGACCGCAATCTGACTGGCTAAGTGAGACCATATCACCACTCAAAGACATACTATCCGAACTGGTCGATCGATTAGTATGGCGTGATATGTCCTGGCTGCTTCGTTAGATGTGCCTCGCAACAGTTTCCTTCAGACGACTCATTGTCCTCTTAGTCGCTGTCCATGAGTGATATTTATATCAGTCCAGTTTGCAGACTGCATTCCCCAAGATAGCGAAGGCTTCCAGAGTATAAATCACCTCAATTTGGACAACATATTTGGACGAGCTGTCCATACCGATCTCCATAACACAAAAAGTTGTCTTCAATATGGGTAAAATGGTCAAATAAAACATGTTGACAATAAGTATGACGAAGCGGTTCAATAATGAGACCACACAACAGAGCGGTGCTAAGTGACGCTCATTGTTATGATATCATGACTATAATATGTAACATCAGAGTCCATAAATGATGCGATGGACTTATAATCACAGTATGACCTGTCTCAGATTCCATGGAAGAATTGTTACCTTTTTATCAGTCTTTTAGTAATTTATAAATCTGCTTCATTTTGACATGCAGCTTTTCATTATTAAGCCTTTGATGGGAAAATTGTCGTCACAGTACAGTTCGTTAGAGAAATGTCGTGTTTTTATTTCGCTTATTTGTACTCGCCACCTTATGCTGTTTACCAGTATGGTTTTGCCTCCAAGCCCTGAAACGTGTGTGTGAACAACCAGGCGTTATCGATCGTGGACCGTGATGACCGAAACACTGGGACGATGAGACCGAGCAAATTGACTGGAAATTCGCGCACATGCCCATCCTAACCTCAGCTAGCTAATATAAAATGTGTTGCACCCATTGGCTCATCAAACACGCCTGTTCGTTGGTTTGGCCTCTGATGAAAATAGAAAAAATTCAAACATTCGGACGTGTCAAACACACTCGAGCCATGAATGTTAATTAAGCTAGGTTCGGACTCCGGATTTTATTGCGTGGTCCATACTTCTGGCACGTACGTGAAGCTGATGTGACACTGTTGCGACATGCTGTGGTGGATTGCCAGGCCGGAGGTGCGAGTATTCAAACACTCGGCGAAGTACCTCAACGCGGAAGGCAGACACGTCCACAGACCCTCAACGATCGGATGACGGACAACGAGGGCAGTCGGATGAGTAATCGCTCGACCGGATCGGACCAACGGGCGAGACATGGTAGGCAAAATAGAATGGACGACGAAATCGGAGGCTGGATTATTCCAACACTCGGGGGAATATCCCGACACAACTGTGGAATACAATCAAAGCCCATTGTGAATAGATGGAGAACAACACGAGCGACCGGACGAGCCATCGCTCAACGGAATCGGACCAATGGACGAAGAACAGTAGGCGGAAAACCCCCCGATAGACTGCACCGATCACACACCTAAACCGGGCAGAAGCGCACACGACGCGTGAACGGAAACCTGGGGGGTGTTGTGACCTGGAATGCTGACTCAAACGCGAGTGCGCGCGTAACATGTGAACTAGCGTGTTGGACATTAAAGATTGTGCTTTATTGGACGCCTTTCCGCTACAATACTGTACGTTCTTAGTTGGTCAGTTGCGTCTGACGTGTAGTGGAACCAGGTTCTCTCGTAAACCATATGGCAGATATAGAATCGGCACCAATCTCCAACTCCTGAATGCTAATCCAGTTTGAACCACCATTGACACGAAGCAAGGCATTGAATAAACAATCTACAAGGCTGATTCAAAAAATATCAACAACTTAGAATGAACACTGGTCTACTGTGACAGTAATATCACTCACCAAACCTGTTGGTTGTTAGCTGTCAATATGCACGTATTTCGTAGGTACAAATGAGATATCCTGCCAGCTATGGTTTGCAAATCTACTGACCGGATCATCCGGACTTATTTTAGTGACAATGATGTGGTCTTCTTTATTTACTAATCAACTTCTTATAGAACTGTGGGCAAAATAATAATGTTCAAGTGCCTGGGGTTCAGCCATAATTGTTCTCCCTGTCAAAATGCTTAACGAGTTTCCCATGGCTGTCATATGTGACCAACTCTGACCTCCATTCCGTTCTTTATTCTGTCACCATTTTGTATACGACATGTCCACCTGAAAGAAACACAGACCAGAATTCATTCAAATCTTGGTTTCACCAACCATGTTTAACATTTTATTTGTTTTGGTATAAAATTCACTTTTCCCAAATGAGAATATCGTCTTAATCCTAGTTTGGGAACAATTGCTTACCAGAACAATACAGTCGTTTATATCGTAAATCAGTTTTGAGTACAAAATTATCTCGCACTGTTCCTCTAGTGGGATGCGAAAAAGCTGACAAAACTCACTTTCTCCGGTTAGACTTATCACTATCGCAATTCAGTGGTTGGAGCACGCCACCTGTCAGCATCGGTCGATGAAGTATGTTGCTGATAAGAAACATCTATCCCGAATGTGTCAGATTTCTTGTCTGGATTTTAGAAAATTGCTTACAGTTTCAAAATACTGTTTGTGTTTAAAAAAATCAAGTTGTTTTGCGAGATTTCTGAGCAGTTTTGATAATGCCCGCCTTGGAAAGATATGAGTCGAGCAGTTGATTAAAACAACGTAAACCTGGATGGTTGTACCAGGCTTTGTGGATGGTGTCAATGGGTAACTTGCCGGAACTCTAAACTTAGAATGGCGTTCGTCAGTCTCATTCACTAATGGGGCAGAAGGGGTGCAATACTCTTCATCTTTCAAGTTCTTGACTT
>JTDE01005044.1:36741-50191 GCA_014338405.1 Paragonimus skrjabini miyazakii
ACGGGTAAGACGTTTACTTCCTTTAAGCCTTCTCCAGACGAAGGTGAAGTCTACGCACCTTGGCCCCCAAATTCGTGTTAATGGAGCCGTTGTCGGTAGTTGCGTAAATGTTTGCTACTTGGATAGCAACTTGTCAACCAATCTGTCCTTGGACTGCGAGTTGAGATCCCGTCTGGCAAAGGCTAATAGTGTTTTCTGACGTTTTCAAAGACGTGTTTGGAAGAATCACTGCCTGAAGCCGAGCACTAAGCTCTTTGTCTACGGCTCAGAGGTACTGTCTATACTGTTGTACGGTAGTGAAACTTGGACAATGTATCAACGTAACGTGCGCTATCTAAGTTGTTTCCATCTGTGATGTCTAAGACGCATCTTGGGTTTCCGGTGGTTGGACATGGTTTCAAACATTGAGATAGTGCGGCGAGCGGACATGAACGGGATAAAAGCCATGCTGCTGCTGACTCAGCTTTGTTGGCTAGGTCGCGTCCGTCGGATGGGCGATGACCGTCTTCCGAAACAGCTGCTGTATGGACAACTGAGATCGGGTAAGCGAAATCCTGGTGGTCAGAAGCTGAGATACCAGGATGCTGTGCAGGTAAGTCTTTCACGGTGTAAAATTGATTTTAGATGTTGGGAAGACTTAGCGTTAAACCGGACTGCCTGGAACAATACGATTCGGACGGGCGTCCGCGAGTTCAACGAGCAGTTATTGCACGGCCGAGAACAAAAGCGCGAGGTACGCAAAGGAACCATCGGTGCCATAGGTTGTAGTGACATGACTCTATAGCGCTGTGATGCGTTCGGCCGCGAATGCCCTGATCATTTAGAATCAGTAGGTCATCGACGTACTCATAGTGTAGCGAAAAGGCTATTCCTCGTCCGTTGATCCGATTTCGTTGGGCGATGACTCATCCGGTCGCCCACGCCACTCTCCATCCACTCACCGTGGGTTTTTGAACACATCTCCCCCCTGTGTTGCGGTATTCCGCCGAGAGTTGGAATGCTCGCACTTCCTGCCTGACAGTCCACCACAATAGTATAGCGTCGGTGAAGAGAACGATGACGTTAGGGTCAAATAGGTTATGTCAGTTATATCTTTTTTTCTTCTATTCACGTCGACCTTCTTTTAACAATTCACCCATCTCTGTCTTAAGAAACCTGGGTGTCTCTGGCCCTCCACTTTTCCTTTCTTCAGCTTTGTTGGTGTATTCTGTGGTAAATTCTTCGTCTGACTTCCAGTCCAAACTTTAACTGTGTTTTTCATGTTTATCCTCTCTAGAATGTACTAACATTTACTCGTGTATTGAACCACTTCTTATGTTTCATTTCCGTCATTTTTCTTCCCTGTCTATGTCTTATCATTGGAGTGTCTCTGTCTGCTTCCCGAGATAAAAGGGTTCCAGTTTTGTGCTAGCCAATTAATTTGCTGGCCAGTACTGGCCAGCTGGACCACGAAGACCTCCACTCACATAACTCCTTGTCGTATTTCTTCAGGTTTACACCGGATACGTGGTGTGTGAGTGGAACCTCAAGTGATGCAGCGCAAGCTACTCGTGGTGATGGTAACTCACAGAGTCCTTTGATTTCGGTTACTGTGATAGGTTAATCCGAAACGAATGTCATCAACCATGAGGTAGCTTCTGGCATTGACACGGAGAGTCTGTCTGATGTGACCTCTACCGCTTTCACCGGATTCATTTCGTATTGCGTTGTCGTGTTTACTCCGGTGTGTTGTTAAGGTTATTCAAACAGATGAGCGGTTGGCACTACCACTTCGGTTGACTCAGGTAGAATGTGCGTTAATCACTAGGGCTTCAGTGTGTACCAATTCTACGTAATAATTGAAACTCTCCTGTGGGATCCGGGCGTTGTCATAACAGTGCGTCTTTTGTGTTCCGCGATTGTGACCCTCGATTGTCTGTATGTCTGGCCAACATATTCTGCCGGGCATTACGTGTAAGTTATCATATAAACACAGTTGAGACGATCGTGTGGTTAGATTAATTCTTTCGCATTAATCAGATAGCGCTTTAAGATGTTGTCAAGCAAAAAGATGTGCCGATTGCGTAATCCGCAAGAACGTTCCTGGTTGCTTCAGACGTTTCTGTTCAGTAGGGTACGCGAGCCGAGGCAGTTTAAGGTTTTTTGTCTTCCCTGATTAAGCGTATCACATGTGTGGTTTTCTGTTTATCAGTTAGCGGTTTTAGAAACTTATCATCTTTAACACTGCGGCCAAACAAGTAGGTTTTTGTTGTTAGAACACTCTAACAGAAAAACATGCAGTCTGTTCCTCACTACCGTGACACATACGACAACTAAAACGAGGATTCCGCGTGTTTATCCGTGTAGTGTCACCGACTCCGGAAAATAGAGCCCAGATAAATCACAGCAAGCTTACGAGACGTGGAGCAAGTGCCGTTTCTAGCTCCGCGATGGAAATTACAAAGTATCAGGCTGAGTGATACAAAGTAAGCAGAAAAAGAAAATCGTCAAAAGCGTATAATGAGGTTGCGACTATTAGAAATATTATTCGTTATAATCTTCACATTGTTCATAAGTGGCATTATTGATGCAGATGTTTTTCCCTTAATGATGTTGTTGGGATGTGACAATTTCCTCTTCAAGAAGTTACAATGTAATATAAATTTTCGTATTACACTTTCTTAATAACACCTTTTTGAAAAAGGCAGAGTACGTTTTATTCCGTTGTTTTTAAAATCAGCAAAACGATTTCAAGCAGCAAGTTAGAGAGATTGTTAACTTGAACAATGCATTGCTTCCGTGAGAAAGTGGCAAACCTGCGAAAACACAGCATCCATATTAGTAGGTTATATTTTGTTACACGAAAAACACTGTTGCTTCCGTACATGAACGTGTTTCAGAAATCTAAACTTGTGTCAAACACAATGACGCTTGTGAAGTCCAACTTCACATTTAACATTTGCGGTACTCGTGCTTTTACAGTAGTATACTTTTATCCACGAATTTAACATACTCCTCGGTTTCAATTATCGGTTTTAACTCACAACTGTTTTATACGCTAACATTTATTTGATTTCTATAAACTATAGTTAAACCGTAAACAATTGAACTGTATCCAACTTTATAACCTATATTCCGTTTCCTACTGCAATTTGTCTGCAGTAGTAACGCGTTACCTATCTTACTGCCCGAATTAACAAGATGATGTTTCGTGTTTCCGCTGCAATACTTTATGCGTTTGCAAACATGGTCGTAAGTTACTGTTCATTTAAACTGTTTATTATTGCACTTGAAGAATCACGTTCGATATCAGTATACGTAGTTACGTACGATCATTTGCCATCTGCCTAGTTCAAGATATACATATGTATCCGGCCCAGACCATGCGTAAGCCAAAGCTACTAGAACGTGTAACCAGAGTGTTCTGTTGATTAAACACTTATTTACACTTGTTTCGTATTAATAGGTACATTGACGGCAATCATTAAGCAGGTGTCTCTTGGGGGGCGCGACTACCGTCAAAACGTACATTCTGCTTGAATTTTACACTTGGACACTTCCGTGCTTCCGAATAGTTGCTCTGGAAGTAGACGAATCCTTGACAGTTCATTTAATGCATATTCGGTCGGATTTTCTATTATCCGTAATCCGTGGTCAGTCTTTGGATACTTGAACTAATTCTAACTAGTGTAACGTGCCGTAGAAACCAGCAAGCGCGCACAGGTTCAATTTGAATTGTGTAACGAAGCGTGCTGCTGTGTTGTCGGCGTCGTTTTAGCTTTCATTTGTGTAAGTCGTGTGCATGGCTTACTGGGTCTTTGGCTCATGATTGTTCGTGTTGTTTCCTTTCACAGGATTGTTGGTGGAACCCCCTATCTCGGAAGAACGCTGTCCCCCAGTGCATTTACGTTGCCCCTAACGTTGGTCCACAGGCGTAACGGACAACCAGAGTAAAGACAGTCGGCTTGCATGTTACACTAGCGAAACAAAAAGTATCCCATGCGGCCTCCAGCGTCCTTAGTCACCTTAACGAGAAACTTGTGTCTGCCAGTCTTACTGTTTTATATTGAAGTATGTATTTACTAGGATAAATGAAGGGTGTTGAATCGTTCGCTGACGATTCAAGTTCACACCGAGCTACGCGTAACCTGTTGATCCAATAAATGCCTTTCTCAATATCCAACGTAGGAGAAGATAATCTACCTTCGAAACGGCTAATGAGAAGGCGCTGGTAAAAACTGGGTTTAATAAGGTACTGATTGAATCAGTGTGCACGAAAGTTAAATATCTCATCTTGAATGTGAAAATTCATGAGAAATTGATCAAAGAATGAGCCCGTACAATAAATCGGGCAATTAGGCTCCGCTCAGTGATGAGGGACGACAAGGGGGTATTGAGCTCACTCAAACAGATAGACATCGGTTGGGTGGGAGCAAAATGAATGTTCGTGCATCAGGAAAGGATAAGAATTTTAAGCTACTCAATGAAAAATATAGAAGGAGAATGTCTAATTTTGGCAGTTAGAAGTTTACAGGGTTCAGGCTGGATAAGAGTAAGGGAAGCAGTTGCAGCGGCTGGTATAAGAATGAAGATGATTGGTGCAGTTTATTGTTGAAGAAAATAATGGAACATAGAGCTACCTTTCAAAAATGATCAAACGAAACACATCACTCCCAAAAATGATGCAACAGGCCTTAACAAAACCAACCGAGGGTTCGTTTCAGTTATTTCTTAAGATAGCAAATGGGGTCACGGTCACATGTGTGATAAGACAGGTGATGGGAGAAATACAACAGTATTCCATAGACGGCAAAAATCATCATATTCCTTGGTTGATCGACTCATTAACTGATAATGTTACTTCATTCGCCGATCTTGACGTCTTTTAATTTTGGCTACTAACGTAATAGTCCGTAATAGTCATTTTATACGCAGGCTTTTCACGGGGTCATAGTGAATGCGTTCATACGTTTCTTGGTGTCTGCTTTCACCTTTTTTTCCAATATATAACATACGTTTGTCCACAATTAACAATTACAATTCAGGTGAGACCCAACTGCAAAAAGTTTGAACTTCGGTTAGATTGGAACCAGCGACAGGAGCAGCAGATTTTTCGCAACCGGATCTCAATTAAATTATGGAATCTACCACACTACTTGTAAGAAAAACGATCATAATTCGCACCAGCTAATGGAAGCGAGGCATCAGACGATGTATTGTTGAATGTCACCAAACGAAACCCGTCCCATAATATGTAGTAAACAGGTGGATATGTGCTCGACCCTCGTCCACTGACAGACACCCTTCCTGAAGAGCAATCGAAACGTAGTCCCGAAAGACATTAAACTAAAGAACGCGGTAGGGTTGAGAAACAAAACCTATATTTTCAGTCATCATCATCATTACCACAACAGCCATGAGCCTGACCAAAAGGTACTGTGGCTCGGGCCGCCGCTCACCTCAACAGTGACGCGGAATATCCTAGAAGAAAACGTTACTAAGAAGATTGAAAATTATTAAAACAAGACTAAGTGGAAGAACTAGAAATGGTATGGATACAGGTCCGCCATTGACTGCGACATATCGCCATCTCGGATAACGTCTCTAACCAGCGGTTTGAGTGAACACGAGGACCCCATCCAGGCAGGCGACACCTACCCACTTTGCTCAATGAAGCAGTCAGGGTCTTTATATTACGTGACCACGTTGTTGCTTGACCACCACGCGGTTTTACTCAACTGTCAGTGGCCTCAGTATATAATGCCCTGTAGGGTAAACGATTAGGTGACATACGGAGTACGTGATCCAACCATCGCAAGCTGTGTACCCTGATTAATTGACCAATTGATCGCGCATCCCGAGCGTTCCGGAATACGCGCCGGCGAACTGCCACATTGCTCACGCGATCAGTCCACTTAATATGGGCCAATTCGCGGAGACAACGGTGGTCAAACACAGCAAGCCTGTTGATATCTTCTTTGTGAACAGGCCACGTTTCCGAACCATAAAGCAACATGGAACGCACACAGGCATTATATACTCTTCCTTTCAGCGACAACCGGACGTCTTTTCGACGCCACAGATGACGCAGTTTGGCAAAGGCAACTCGTGCCTTTGCAATCCTCGCTGATATCTCATCAGCAATATTACAGGCTGATGAGATAGTGCTACCCAAGTATGTGAAACTGTCCACAATCTCAAGTGGATTACCTGCAATGAAGAAAGTAGGAGTTGAAGTGCCCCAGTCTTGAAGCAACACTACACTTTGAAGGTGCAAAGCGAATTCCATACAAACCAGCTCGGTCGCTCAACCTGTCCAGCATGGTCTGCATGTTTTCGGCAGAGGGGCTAAGTAAGACAATGTCGTCCGCATACTCCAGATGGGTCAACCTAGCGACAGGAAGAAGCTCAACAACAAGCTCACTGTATTCTCGAAGCGCACCCTCCAGAATGTCGTCCATGACAAAGTTGAACAGGAAGGGGGAAATCGGACACCCCTGACAAACGCCCGAGACAGTTGTCCATAAACTCTCACCCTGCTTGCAGAGTGAGCATACAATGATCTCAATAGATTCGCGTATTGCTCTGGTACTCCCTTGCGGAGAAGGCAGCTCCAGAGAACGTCACGAGTAACTGAGTCGAAAGCAGCCTTTAGGTCCAAAAAGACCACGACTGTTGGCTGTCTGTAAGAGTGCCGATGTTCCAAGATCCGTCGCAAAGTGAGAATATGATCAACACACCCTCGGCCGAATCGGAATCCTGCCTGCTCTTCACGTATCTGGCTTTCTCCGGGCTTAGTGAGCCGACGTAAAATGAGACCAGTGAGTAACTTGGACGCAATAGACACCAAACTGATACCCCTGTGGTTGTCACGTTGACTTCGGGCCCCCTTTTTGAAAACGGGAATGATTGTTGATAGGCATCAATCACGTGGTACCTCTTCAGTCTCCCAGATCGTCTGAAGGTGTTTTGTCAGTTCTTATATCAACCTCTCGCCACCATCCTTGAAAAGAGAAGGAGAGGAGGTCTGGACAAGGAGCCTTATTACGCTTCAATAACTGAAGCTCCAGGACCACCTCTGCTTCAGACGGAGGACCGTCTGGAATGCAATACATGGTTGGCGGCATCCGAAACGGATTAGCCTGTCACAGTGACCGAAGCCAAAGGACGCCTGCGCTTTAAACCATCACCGCAAGTGGCCTGCGCTGCACCACTTGCAGTTCCACTCACACACCACGTATCTGGTGTAAACCCGAAGGAATAAGACCAGTAGATGTGTGAGTGGAATTCAATAACTGACTATTCGGGTCCCATCGTCCACATGATCTGGTTGAGGCCAGCTGAACTGCTCTTCAAAATGTTCAGCCCACCTGTCAAGTCGGCGCGATTGACTGGTAATAAGTGAACCATCTTTCTCACATATGGTCTCACTTACACCGACTCGACGGCCAGTACAACCACGGATCGGGGAAAAAAAGCTTTCTGCTATTCCCAGATAAAGAGGCTTTTTCCATCTCTTTTGAGTGTTCAACCAAGTATTGCTCACGGTCTTTGCGCAAGCTTTTAGTCAGCTTGCGTTTAAGTTCTCGACGGTCGTCATCATGTACAAAACCAGGTGGGATCGAGCGACGCTTGTTCATAAGGTTTATCGACGTGACAGAAATCCAGTGCTGCCGCAACTGAACATCCCCATCGGAACATGCCTGTTCACAACATGCTCTCATGGCTTCGGCGATTTGTTCCCAATGTTCGTTAGGATCACTCACCTGACTCGATATGGGCAACTTCACCAACGCTTTCTGGTAAGCGTTCTCTACATCCTCATCGCTCGAATGCCAGTTAAGCACCTTGCATTTACGAGAGTAGATCCTCTGAGCCAATGACAAAACAAAACGGGCACGCACAACAGCATGGTCTGAGTCCAGGTGGTTGCTCCAAAAGGCACGGCAGTCCTTAACAGAGTGGCGCCACCTGTAACTAACTGGTATATGATCCAACTGTGTCCACGGTTGGGGGGCACACGAAGGTCTCCAAGTGACACAGTGCTTTTTCCTGTGTTGGAATGCGGTACTCGAAATATACAGACCGTGGGATGCGCACAGCTGCAGCAGTTTGTTCTAGCCTATTTCAGGACCAACAGCAGAAATTAAGAAAAAAATCGAAGCACGAGGTGGGCTCCAGCCCACTCGGTGACACTCAAGAGCGTGCCAGGCAAAAAGTACGTAGAGCCTTCGAGTGCGTCAGACAATGTCCGAGAAATTACAGGTCAAACGACCTTGAAGAATAGAATGGCGGATCAGTCGCTAAGAGAAGGACAAGCATTCGCTGTGTGTAGCTGGTTGCACCGCTGAAGAAGGTGGCACTGAGTTCCTGTCAGGCCTTGTGGTAGGCGTACACAAAATTATGCGTAGTGAACAGACAAGCAATAAAGCACGGTTGCACCCAGGATCTTTAGAGAAGTCAAGCGACCGCCGGTCACTTCAAGCATGTTTTACATTTTCATCCACAGTCAATTGATGTCCAATGGATGCATGTGATGTTTATACCGTCATGCTTTGTTCGCTCCATAAGTCCATCGTTTTTACAAGTTCGTGGGTAGGCGCTTGGCACTCATCCAGTAACAATATAGAGTGGCTTTCCTGGGTGGTTGTCGATCTGTGGATCCATCGGAATTCCAGCTGATAATACAAAATGGAGTTTGGAAACAAATTGCACATGTTCGGCAAAGTTTTAAAATGCGAGAAAGCCCTAGATTTAGTCTAGTATTCGAGCAATAACAACAACAAAGATAGGAAAGGAAACCGCGTGAGGTGGGCGCACGCACACTCGATGACTCTCAGAAGCGGACCAAATGAAAAGTGAGTAGAACCCTCACATAAGCTGACCAACACTGAAGAAAATGTAAACGAGATGATCTTAGGGAACTAAGTATGAGGTGAGTCATTAGAAAAGCGCATGCATTCACTGCGTGCAATTAACCGCACGACTACACAAGGTGACACTGAGTCCATATAAGGCCTTGTAGGGTAGACCGATAAAATCGTGCATCCGGAACAGGCAAATAAGGCATTACGGCTGCAAACCAGGATCTTTAGAGAGGACGTACAATCCTCGATCTCTGCAAGTAAGATAATTGTCTGTACGCGGAAAGGGGTTAAAGATGGTCCATCAGTGGAAATGTTAAAACGACTTGACAGAAATGGAATACGTTTTCTGGGGATCGACTCAATGAACTAAGTGCATTTTAGCATAGACCATACTACTGAAGGAGAGCACGCTGATTCCCTTGCGGCTTTTCGAACTTACCTCTGTACTGTGGTCTGGCTAATGTAAACGCTTTGGCGCATGACAGTACTTAAACCTTTCGTGTTTTTATACCAGTTCAGTAGAAACGCAAACTAATGATATATCTGTTGTACTACACTAGAGGAATGTGTTTGAGGAACCGCAGCCGAATGTAATTTAATGTTGAAAACATCAATTGCAACTGATGTCATTTTAATTCCAAATACCACTGTGTGAAATATAACCGCTCAATCTTCTTGGTTCCCTGTGCTTCATCGTTGAAATGGGTATGCTTATTGGATCTCCGGATAGAGTCCCAATCTGTTTCCAGTTATTATCGTTGTTTGTGTAATCATGCTGAACTGTCAATACACCATCCAAGATTTTGGCCCGAAGTAAGGTAAATCGATCCCATTGTCCTCAAAAGGGACGTTTCCTTTATTTGTCATTGCCTTGTGCCGACAACTTTCATAGGGAAGTATGCTATCTACGACGTAACGACATGCCTGTCAACACTCAGCATTCAAACCGACTACTGCCTGTCAGTCACGTGTCGACGGCTTGTCGGACGTTGAAGGCAAGTATAGAACATTCCGTGGCGTTTATCATCAACAAGCAGCAACCCGTTAGTATAAGTAGTTTTATCATTCACTTAGAGTGATTTTCGACCCATTCGTTTGGTCTGCTGATTAACAAATTGAGGGTGACACTGCTGATTTTTGCACACAACCGGAGGACATCACGAACGTCTGGTGCAAGTATTTTAATAGGCTGCTAAACCGGCCTACTACCATTGACTGAATGACCGTGGATAGTCTATCGAACCAGGACATTAACGGGCCATTTGCTCTGGTCCAGGAATTCGCAGAGGTGTGAGTGACTAGTGAACAACTGCGGACCGAAAAGATCACGAGTACAGTTGGGCCGTTCGGGGAACTTTTGCGGCACGGTGTTGGGGCCAGGCTACTTTTTTTAAAGCCCCGTGGTTTGCAATGTTCGTCCGACTTGTGTGATATTCTTTGTTTTCCTTTGACCTATCCATGGTTTTGTACGTCATCGATTTTTATCTCCTGGCTCGTCACTTGCATGTGTGCAGCCATATTCGTTTACGATTGGATGTCGCCTTGTTAGTGGACTTTGCAATCAGTTTACCTTGATTATATATGGGATCAGCTGCTGTTACATGCTCCCTGCTGTTGTAGGTGAATCAAAACTTTGAACCTAAGTGCATGTGATCACTGTGTGGACGATTGGGATTGTCATCACTGGATACACTTATTTGGAGACAGGCTGGTTTCTGAAGACTGTAAGTTGATTTTGCAACAGCCGTTCAAGCTGATGAGGCTGTATATGTAAAGACTGTCAAACCCTTCAGTAGGATCGACCACATCTGTTTCCTACAGTATTGGGGCGGAAACAATGGTGCATAGAGTTACAAAACTTTTATTTGGCCCTGCAGTTAATATCAACTTTGAGACGTGGTTCGGAAAAATCCGTGGGATTTTCTTACAGATTTATTCAGTCAACGTGATTCATGAAAAGCAAGTATATTGCAGGGGTTAAGAAACTGTTGAATCTACGACGTATATCAAATTCATCCTTCCAATGAACCCACGCGACTTCAACTTCAGTAAAATATTTCACAATTTCAGAAAAATATCCCGTGCATTAGCTTCAATCCTCGGTATTCGCTATCGGTGCCCGAATTGGAGCAAAAGAAAGGGCGACGATTTTGATAATCATGCAGGCACTATGAGCCGCAAACGTTTCAGAGTGCTTGCCACTAAGAATGAGCGGTTTAAATGTTTGGTTACCGTCAGTGGTTTACATTGTGTCCTGTAACTACAAATGGCAGTTATTGATGAAACCCGTCTATCCTAGTGTATACCGTATCGTAGGTGTAGAAGACAGGTACGGTTAAGCGGAGGTGTTTTACTAAAGCATGAAAGATAAACGTACGGTGGAAGGTGTAGACAACAGTAAACGGACGCGACTGTATAGCGAGACGGTTGTTTGTACGATGTTACCAAAAAGTCGTAGGCATGTTAAGGTCCACGTGTCTACTCAGGAAGGTCACACGACAAGTCTAATAAGAAAAGGGCAAGGTTATGGCCACCCTGGCGTGCTGTGAACGGTGAATCGTGAACACGGGCTCGTCACGCACACGTTTCTGTATGCGCATAATTAGCAGGACACCACAGTTTACAACCACTGACTGATGCAATTGTCCGAAATTGCAGTTTGACCAAAGACAAATGACAACCAAACCATTTTTGAATTG
This sequence comes from Paragonimus skrjabini miyazakii, assembly GCA_014338405.1. Lineage (NCBI taxonomy): Eukaryota > Metazoa > Platyhelminthes > Trematoda > Plagiorchiida > Troglotrematidae > Paragonimus > Paragonimus skrjabini miyazakii. The sequence goes on from JTDE01005044.1 coordinate 48,287, forward strand.
CTGTCAACCGAATATCAACGGCTTATCAGTCTTAAACACGATACTGTCGTTATTCAATTATTCGGCGGATAGTATGCAGTGCCAATACAACTGGACGTGTCCCAGCGCTTCGCGGCCCAGAAAAACAGTCCACTGTTCCCACCAATTGGTCCCCAACCGCTTCATGACATTGAGATAAAAGGCGTTTCACATGATTGTGTACATTCAGAAAGCATCAATTCATGGTGTGCCGGTGATGGGCCATAAAACAGTCGTTGCTTTCCAAAAAGACACGGTTAACAGACGCTTGGTTTACCCGATCCCCAAGAAGCCGACAGGCTGCCCCAGTGGTTTACTGGATATTTAAGTGTTGAAGCTCGTAGATTTTGCTTTTTAACAGTTAGTAAATAGGCTCGTCACCAAGTAGACATTGCATGGGAGGTCCGGACTTTTGGCACGAGGAGCTGATCATAATTATTGGAATAACTCACCTGAAGGATGCTCAGTTTTTCGATAAATTATTTCGGCACGGCACCTCGTTGTTTCGCTGTCTAAAAGTCCTCGTTTTTGGAAACGCCAAACATCCGACCTAATGAGCACGTGGTACAAGTGGTGTAATTGAAACATCCGAGGAAATACACTAGATCGTCAGAAAACCTAGCGAGGTTAGGAAAAGGAAGTATTGTGCGGTGATATAAAGCTCAAATGAGTCGCATATAGGCTGATACATTTGTCTTCTCCATTTCAACTAAATTATTCCTCTGCGACAGTTATCTTTCTTAATCGATACCATAAGCACTGAAATTACATGGTTCCAGAGGAAGATCTACTTCCGACCAACCTGGTAGGTAGTGGTTGCGGCAGTAGTTAATGTTCTACGGAGGTAGATGCCGAGATCATTCAGGGTGATGGGTGTGCAATGTGGTATTCCCGTTGATATAAAAAGCTCTCAGAACAGAACAGTGGACTGTATATGATTCATAAACAGTTACTATGGGTTTGTGGGTAACTTATAAACAAACCCCACGGGCATCGTTTTGGTGTACACACCTAGGTGAGCCAGGAGGAGGTCCTTGGGAGTAGTGCATTGCCTGATGTGACCAACGACGTAACAGTCAGAAGAGCGAGGGTGGAGGCTACTTAACCAAGTACGTCTGATGCCAGTGCCGAACTTTCCATCAAGCTAAAAACTCAGAAGGCGATCACGGTAAGAATATAAAGATGGCAGCTGCTAATCATAATCACTCGTCAGTTCTGGTCACTGAAAAGAACGTCAGAACTACTGTTACTGTCCACATTGAACTAGGTGTATCGAAGTGTTAAATTACGCGTTGTAAAAAGTTATTGTCATAAAGTGAGACAAGGGCAGTAAATGAGGTAAGAAATTGAAGAAAAAATAGAAACAAATGTATATCAGTTTGTGAAATTGTAGGCAGGAGATGAAATGAAGTGAATAAGCCGGGGAAAGTAGGTACAAATATTTGGGTGAAAGTGAACATTCAAGTAAACATTGACCGAGCTCCATAATCAAGGGAGGTTGTTGCTGAAAGTCGTCGTACGCATCGAGACTAAATGAGACATATCACTTGGCGGAAATAGAAACGGTTTTATCTGGGACACCCAAAAGCAAGGTATGACAGAGAGTAAACGTAGGACGACACCGATAGAGTTTAATCTGGTTAAATTCCTAAGGTGGGTGAACGTTAAAGAGAATGTGGCCAGTAAACACGTAGTAGTGTTGTATGACAGGCAGTTTCGTTGTGAGTAGTATACTACTCACAAGTAGTATGTTACCCACAGGCAACGTTCAGGAACAAAAAGCCAAGCTGCGAATGCCAGGAAGACGGAGGACAAGGAGAGACTATCGAAATAGTGTGTACGCGCTCGGCAGAAGTTCCAACAAGGCGAATGACAATGATGGATGTG
>JTDE01005045.1:36975-54240 GCA_014338405.1 Paragonimus skrjabini miyazakii
TCACAATCAGGTCCGTGGCAACTTCAGTTACGAAATCACTCGGTCACAATTGACTGTCATAGTACAGATGGTTTGAGGGTAACATCTCCGTAAAGTGGTTATCGTTTACAGATTCAATCGAATGGCCTCATTCTTGTGAAAGCAGACTCACAGAACGAAACAGGTCATTGAGTGTTGGTTTGAGGACACCGTGATATTAAATAAAACATGATATACCTCAGGAACCAACAATTTCGACTTTGTATTCAAGAAACGCAATGTGCTCACATTTGATCCTTCCATAACAACTGAACAGATATTGAAACTGAGTCTCTCTAAGTTTTCGGCAACAGACTAGCTTAATGACCGACCAATCCTCAGAGCTAAAATAATGAAAACTATATACTGATATATATGACGGACAGGTTGGAATACGGTGTGTTATGCTGAAGCTGGTTTCTGATTATGCGCAATATGTAATAACACGGTCCATGTGTCCTACAAATTCTCGCTATATTCAAAATTAGAGACTGATTTCAGTTAGTACTGAAAGAGATTACTACTCACATGTATGTCTCATGTTGTTTCCAGCATGTCCAAATGTTCAAACCTGATAAAAACCTGCCCATTCACATGAATGACACAAATTTATCGAGTTTAGTCTGCCATAATTTTAAATCACTCTCTCGTTTTACTTTCGCATTCGTTTGCCCATCACAAACACGCAGTATATGCTCACGCAGCTATCAACTATGTTTCGGCTGGCGTGAACAGAGTGCTGACCGCCCGTGTATGGTGGTGTATGGATGACTTCTGGCGTGCGACTGGTCGGACAGTTGGACGTGTATTACGTGGCTGACAAAAATAGTACAGATACCAGTTAATTGATGTTTCGTAGACTTCTGCTTGTAGTGTTCAAACTGGTTGCTGTTGTAGAATAACAGACCGAGGGAAATGTAACGTTACGTGAGTGGAATATTGTTGTCAACCTGTCAACTACTGTTGTAATCCACCACCAACTCTGGCTTTATCTACTAACTTTCGAGTTCATGTAAATCCCAATTCGATAGTCAATTTAAAACCACCAGTGAACGCTTGACAAGAAGAAGAGTGATTTGAACCACTATCCTGACAGACTGAAAGCCACTAAGTCGCGTGTAACGCGAGTGTTTCTTCTACTAGATGAACACAGTTCAACTATATGCCAGTGATTTCTATATAATATCCAGTTCTAGAATTTCGCATCTAAACTCATTAGGTTGAAGTCATACTGATCAATAGCTGAGGTAATGCTTCGAGCTTTCATGGAAGAAACTGTAGAGGAGTTACCATGAAAATATTATCTAGACATTGGATTTTATTTCCATACTTGTCGACTATTAAACGTATTGTTTTAAAAGCAACCGAGTAGAACATGTAGCATGGAGTATTTATTCTTCCAGACACGTGTCTGCTAGGTTCCAGCGTATTTTGGTTGTAACCTTCAATGTTCGAATCGCTTCATCCCATAAATTTGAACACACCAATGAGAAAACGGGACTGTTTTATAGTTTAGCACTTTCCTTTGATGTCCTATCCTGAACAACATTAAGCGGGATTATTCGACTGAAGGTGTTAGGTTTGCCGGTCCGCTGAGCTTCGCCAGCTTTGGGTTATCCATGCTGATGAGGTCAAACTTTATGCTTCAGTAGACAAAAATAAGTTCTTTGATCTGATAGATTGATTAGTTGCTCTAATCCAAGCTTTATGAGTAAGCCCAGCTTAGTTGTGAGAGAAAGTACGCAACAATTCAGTTAATTCTTGGAATTCAATCAACAGACTAAATACAACACAGTTTTGTTGTTTCACCGTGGGTGGTAAATAGTACACAAGTGGTGTGAGGGAGAATGAGCAATGACATAGACTTGGTTCGAATCCTGCCACATAACTACATAATAAGAGGCGATTTGCTTATAAAAGCTTTGTAAGATTAATTAGCACTTCCGCCTATTCTGGGAATGAATGCGCGACCACTGGAAGTTCATTGTTGTGACTAGAGGCTTTCGAGCACAGATTGAGGATGAACGTAGACAAATGGCAGTAGGCACTGCAATTGTAAGTTTACGACCTTTGACCTGCACCGAGCGTGTAGTACGGATCCGAGTGAGTATGCCGAATCGATTAGATGGTATTTTTGGACCGGCTGCAAATGAACTGGCTCTTATCGATTCTCGAGATAAACACATCATGCGACTTTTCGCAAACTTCATGTAGCTCACTAGATTCATGTTGTGCATCTGGATTTCCTGAATCGAAACAAACTACAGCCATTGCTCACTATTCATTATTCCATTGATTTAATTCCTATCACACCCTATGTTCTGATGTAAATGTGTTGTATCGAGCCGGACGACGAAACTTCGAAACCATGCCGGTTTGCTAATCGGTTGCCCCCGTTTATTCGCCTCAGGTGGGTGTTAGCTGATGTTAGCTGATCTATCTTAGAATCATGCCGAAGAAATCAGTTCTCAATGGCATATATATGAAGTTACTTATGAGCATTCGGAAATTTTGCTAATTTCAGATTGAGGTTCAGACACAGACTGGATAACTGCCTCTGCAACTAGAACTAGAAGTTGGACGCTTGCCCAAATTCAAGTTCTGGTTGTATTGTAATCCAGGAAAAGCGCCCACTTTTCTTTTACTGAGATTTTAATTTCGACTCAACTTTCACAACCCCACTCAAAAGTTCTAACCACGGAGTTTTCGATTAGCCTTAAGAAGATATTTACCATGTTTCTTGATGAGAACATCGCTGCTCACAACTAAGAGTGGATAGACGTTCGCATATTATAGTTTGATCTTATCTGGTGTGAAGATGTTGGCTCAGTAATCAATACTCTTACTTGGAAGACGTGTTTGGACTTCAGATCTAGGTTATGATAACCATATATACTGCTGGTGGGTTCTGACAAGTATTAACTCGAGTCCAGCTTGTCTGTTCTCGAAAGAAACTGGTTGAAAAGTTCTAAATGGGTGTGAAAACCGCAGTCAATTGTGCGCGCTACTCAGCTTGGAAATCGGAGTGTAGTTCAAACATAATGGATGGTTAAAATGTAGGCTGTTGAACTTACATCAGCTGATAAACGATTACTACTGCTTCACACAGTATTTGAGCCGTTGTCGTGGAAGAGTTATAGTTGGGCTAGTAAATCTACTAGTCGTGCAGGGATCACTGACTTTATGGAACTTGAAAACCTTGCAAATCTTTTATCAGGGTTCTGTGATCAGGTGATTTCAAGTAGACGTTGCTGATGTAGAAAGCCGGCTGAATGAACTGCAGGAACGAATTGCTGACACAGTACTGGAGAAATACGGCTTACTTTGTCTGCAGGCGTAAGAGCGGTTGACTATTCCTACTCGGAAATCAGAGTGGATTTAGAACAGTACAGTGGATACACTGCCATTCTTCAATACTGGTTGTTTCTCTCTTACCCATGACGAGAGTGATCGTAGCGGATATGTTGGGGGCTCGAGAACTTCGCCTGTCGACTTCATCCCTCATGAAATTACGTGCGCTGATCCTCGATATGCCACACTGCACCGAGTGTGTGGTTTAGCACACAAACGTTCGGACTGTTAGTGTCCACTAGCTTTATCTAATCAACCTACTCTACAGCAAAAGCGCCATCTACATCAAATCTCTGAAATCTGTACACGAACTACCTCGTTATTTCTTGAAGATGATCCCTGACCAAAAAATCAGAACCTCACCCACTTTCGTTGCTTACTTAGTGCTATCTTATGAGCCAATATCAGCGCACCGCGAATGAGACGCTGATTTTTCGGTTCAGCAGTAACGCAGACTGCCAAGAATCAGTGCGTCTGTTTGTGGGCCACCTGCTCTTGCTTTAGAATGAGACACCCCCGTTTAGCTACATTTCAGTAGGTAAGTATGGCAAGCCTAATTTTATTCACTTCCTTTGCTTCATTTCAAGACTGCGACTACACAAAATTTTCCTAGGCAGGCTGCACGGGTTTGTGCGCATATATGAAGAACTGCCACACAAAAAGGGTGCATGACCGCAGCCTGTGCATATGCCTATCCAAGTTGTCATTTTCTCATAAGGTGTCGATGAGGATCCCGAATTTTTCTTCTAACTTGTCGTTAATGCACAGTGTTCAAACAAGTGTTTGTAAACGGTTTAACAGATGAGGAACGTCTTCAGTTTGAGCGGTATCTTAACACACTAACCATCAAACGAAAGGAAAAGTTGTATGCTTAACTCATTCACAACCAAAATTATCAGCAATGTATATTTGCATGTGATTTTGCCTCCACCTAAAGTGATTTGCCTATGAGTGCAGTTTCACTTGCATTATTGGTTCAATAAATAAGAGAAATTAATGTATCTCACTTCTAAACAAGACACTGATATTCGTGAATGACGGTTCAACAGTGCATAATCGGGCATAACGAATTTTCAGCTGGTCCTCTCTGGTGAAACACATTGAAGAGTAATGCTTCATGTTAGTAGAACGGAAGTTTGGAAGTTTTGCCGACTATAACATCTGTTTTGTTTAAAGTCAAAAATTATGCGTACAAATGCATATCCTAAATATGCATAGTCAATAGTCCAGACGCTTGATTGTTGGTGTTCTTAATATGTTTGGTTGACAGCAGGTGTATTGTTGTCTGTTCTCCAATGGAGACTGAAAAATCTGTTGGTGAATAATGATGGGGACTGTTGCCAGTTGGTAAATGGAAGTCCAAAAAACGAAATAATTACTCTTAAGCAGTAGGGGATTTTGAGCAAGCTTCTGTCTCACCTAGCGGAAGTATCTGATTGTTTGCATATAATGGTTAAATCTTGCCTAATTTGATAACAATGATGTATCGATGAACACGCCGGGCTCAAGAAAACGTGGTTGGAGTTCAAATCCTGGCGGTGACAAAAATTATGCATCAATTTTGAGCTCTGACGATAAGAAAACCAGTGTCTACTGCCTCTTTCCGAAAGGTTTTGGTCAAAATGTTTGTGGGATTTCATAATTTGCGATCGATTATGAATGACATTCATTTCATATCATTTTACTTGGATTAGGATCTAAAATGCTGACTTCAAATGTGCCTATTCAATGAGTATGTAACTGCATTTTCATTGCGAAACAACTAGCACCGATCGCGCAAACTATGTTGACCAGCTGATTGTAGGTTGCTTACAGCGCAGAGTGAACGTTGATCATGTTACATTTTGTTTTAATAAGGAGATTGCCTAACCGTGGGTAACACTGGTCGGGAAGTAAAGTTAGCCTAAATTTCATCGTATTTAAACGCCGAAGATGCCTGGATGGAATGTGGATGATATTTTAACCGCTTCGTGATGTATATAGTAATGCTGACATGTTATCAGTTTTAGCTGACGGTTGAGTGGAAACAGTGATGCTCGATCGCTTTGTAATCATGAGTCTTGTCTTCTCTGCTAGAGATTTTTAGGCCAACCACTTCCTTGAAGATACATAAAGTTTGAATAACGAAGTCAGAAGACCGGTTCTGTAAGAAGGTAGTACCATTTCGTATGTTCTCGTCAGCTGCTACACACAACAGCGGTGGACATCAAGAATATTTAGGGTTGTCATACTTTTCAGAACTCAATGTCCACAAACGTGCAGTTTCTTATCAAAAGCTACTAAATATTCTATTCAACTATCACTTTTCTGCTCACCGTATGACCATCGATCGTCACGTGTAGCGAAATCCAGATACACCGTGATCTTGGTGAACCTAGCTTGCGAACGCCTTGCAAAGTATCACTTTGTGTAAATTGAATCATTGTATGCTTTCCTCATGGGCTGACTCGTCCATTTTGAACAAAACAGTTAGAATACGAAAACCGGTGGATGCAAACACTTTGTACTGACTCGTCAGTACCAAATTTACGATTACATATGCAACCAGGTCAGAGGGTTGATAATCAATAAGCGGGTTAGATCGCTAAGCCCAGGGAAGAGTTAGGATCAGGAACAATTTGTTTATGAACACAGGGGGGCGATTGATTGCGACTGCTTTAGCGAAACCTCAGGAATCTTGGATTGGAATGAGGCAACACGATTCTCAATGCACAAGCTGGATCGATGGCGAGACCAGTGGTCGAAACTTGTCTAGCGACTGATGAAACTGGCTGTTTCCGAGTTTCAGCGACATTACCGTTCTTCTTTAATACGGGGTTCTGCATCCATTTAGGTAAATGTTCCTTCACTCTGAAAACCAGGCAGCTTTCGGTTCTACCTACGTAACTTTCTTTGCAGCTACGTGTAAATTGGTAAAAGCAATGCGATGTGGCACCGATGGGCTGGTCTCCTTTAGTTGAAGGCACTCGTAGCCTTTGGGTCCGAGTGATTACACGGAGTTCAGCTGCGTCAAATGTTCGTTTGAGTGAATTTCTCAGTCGTTATATTGTTTGCCACATGTTGTGGTCATCCTTAAAGATTGATCTCGTTAAAGCTTCATGACCACGTTTGTCTCGGGAACAACGGGAGGAAAGTTATCCTGTTTTACAGTATGCTTGAGATAGATCCATAAACAGTGATCTCAGAACAGTGGCATACAAATTTGGGTTTCTTCGAGACTCGAATCAACAATTGGGACAGAATTCTCAGAAACTGCAAGTTATGTTCTCATTACTCATTCGTGTTTAGCCGAAGCCCAGAATTTCCATAGTTGGGTCTCTTCTAAACTAAAATGTATGTCAACCTGTCACAAGCAACACTTCACAATATCTCGTAAGAATTACTTATAGGTAAATTGTCAAATAACATTACCAGGGAAGTAAATGCATCCCCGATCCCACTCATCACCTTTTGAATGCACTCGCCCAATTGTCCATCTTGCATTGTGGAGTCGATCCACGGTCCCAAACGAATTTGTCAATGAATTGATCATTCCAGCTATATATCACTCGCAGCATATACAGAAATCGAAAACATACTTCTATGTGCCCAAAGAGCGAGATGCAACGAGAAAGCTTATTACTGATGAGTAGTAGGAGATTTGGGTTTTCGTATGGATTGAACATCACCCACAATTGATCGCAGCTGTCGCATCTTCATAGACTTTCCAGTCGGCTACTATCGAAAAGAAGATATGAACTCGAGTTTCGCTTTAATTAGAGCTTCTCTTGAGGCGATCGTGCAACCTAATCATTACCCAGAATAGAAAGCGGTTGTTTTCACATATGATAATTCGCTCCTGCCTGATGTGAGGTCAATGACGCGTTGGTAAACACGGTTGCATCATGAACAGCTTGGTCATGGTTCTAATCCCGGCAGTGGCGAGGATATACACTACTGACAAGCTCTAATGAAAGCGAAACTCGAGTCTAGTGCTTCTTTTCGAAAGGGGCCGACTGGAAAGTCTATGGGAATGCGACAGCTGCGATCAACTATGGGTGTTGTTCAATCTATAAGAAAGCCTATTGTTGGAATTCTTTATGCTAAGTTAACTCTTTGGCTGCCGGGAAAGTGACATGTTTTGAACAATTTTCGCTTCCTGGACTTCATCGTATAAGGACTGGATAGTTTTAATCAGATTGCTAATGGGATTTTACTTGAGTTCGGTAAACATACCTGCTGATCGCTTTGCAAATTAGTATCGAAACTAGATGTCGGTCAGATTTATCAGTGTCAATCAATTGATGATTGCTTGATTGGTTCAAACAAAATATAGGCAATAAAGCGAGGCGCCAAGTTGAAGACGAGCTTGCATGAGGGATGCTAATAATAGTAAGGAAAGGTTTGGAACGCTCGTGGAAAGTGGAGAATTACATATAGGAGCTAAATTTGAGGATTACTTAAAATAGTAGTGCCTTCGATCTTTTGTAAAACGAATGAAACGATTTTTCGAGGGGTTGGAGATCTCCCCAACACATACCTTTGTCCAGTTTTTCACATTTTCACATGGAATAGGTTGTACTGAAGAAGCAACAAGGAAGCTTTCCGATGAAGATAACGAGACCAAAGGGGCAAAATAACTGTCCTAGTTGCGATAACCGAGTTAGCACCAAACGAACGTTAAACAGGTCGCACTGTGCACTATCAAGACTGTTTACTAATCCAATATGATATAAATGTAAACGGCTTTCTCACGCTTTGTATTCATCTTCATATCGAATCCATCGGGACGATACGCCAATCCGTGAAGTTCAGTCATTTGACGAGCGTGTTGGAAGAAGGCATTTGAGTCATCACCAACTGGTAAACCAGTGACCCAGTTTAATTTGTTAGGTCTGCTAGAAGATCTTTTTTAATCCCAACATCTTCCTTACAGTTGTATCGGAGTGACAAAAAATTGATCGTCTGTGTTCTTAGTTTTGTCTTAATGAGCGCTGTTCTAAGTCTATGGGAGATTTAGGTTGATGAACTCGACAACTGATGAACTGGGGAACAATCAGCATTCACACTTCCAGCGGTCCCAGCTTGTAAACTGTGCCAGTTCGTTCTGTCACGTGACGTTTCCGACCAAATTTAGGCAAGACTCTGTCAATTCGCCGAATTTAGACAGAAACACCTTTGTGTATCATGGTTCGTGTGTGGTATGTGTGAATTTCCCTGCCTGTCTTTCCAACGCGTTTGCCTCTCTGCATACACGCCTGTACATGCCTATTGCCCGCTTCAATCAAGGATTTTGATCAGAAACTGTTCCTTTAGTGTAAAATAGCGGTGCTATGTAGAAGCTTACATCACTGTATCGTTAAGACTGAACTATATTGAGTTCCAGCGACAACACGAACCTGAATGCCATTCTGTCCCAGTGAGAAACAGTTGACGGTTTCTGGATTGGTTGAACGATTTGAATACTGGATGAAAATTGAAAGTTATTTCAGTCAAAACGTGACTCAGCTGATAATGTCAACTTTAGGCAGATATTTTCTGTTAGCTAGTCAAGCTGCATTCCCACTGAAAGACATTGAAAATGGCTGTTTCAAGACGCTGTATGCCAAAATATAACACTGTGCACAACAATCTGTAAAACCACGTTTCAGTCAAAAGTACTATGCTGTTTATCAAACCACCTTTGATTCACTACCCACCAAACGATCACATGTAGTATATTTGGTTTCCTGAAACTTGCTACACATGACAATGGAAATTGCATTGTTATCTACAGACGGTGGCGTTGACAATGTTTACACTTACCCTTTCAAACAATTTTGTTAATCATGCATTCTAGCACAGAAGGATTACTACGAAACAGCTAGAAATAAATTAAAAAACAACCTAATTCATTGGTTTCTAAAAGTTCATACACAATTGAATTAAGCTCAGTGCCATGGGCTACTGATGCTTCCATTGCTCCCCAGTTGTGTATGTAACCTTTGTCTTTCCGGTATGTAATATAGGAACGATAATAATTTCTGTATGTATGAAGTGGCTAGAACTGGTCACTCACTCAACCTTCAAACAACCGAAAATACCATTATAAAAGCGTCGGCGCGGACAATTGTAATGTGACTAATTAAATTTCAACGATAAAAGAAAGCATTTAAACTCGTATTCTTCTTGCTACTCACGTTAAAGAATAGGGCACTGTACATGTATCACTGAAACACTTGCCGAAGTATAATAATGTAGTTTCTGTGTACGCAAAATCTCTCGCAGTAAATTGAAGTTTTATTGGAACACTACTAGCTATGTTTGCCATCATATTTCTTACCGAATTTATTTCGGTCGAACAGACACGAGACTTTGACTAAGATTAGCAACAGCAAGAGCCTCATACTCAATGCGTGTGCAAGTAAATGTATATTCGCAATCTTCAGTTTGAGGCTTGTAGTGGAAACCTTAACTGTGATAGTTTGAGTATCCACGATATCTCGGTTATAATCGGTGAAAAGGTTAGGTCAGTTGTATGGATCTTTATTGTTGGGATTGGTGTTCAAGCTTAGCTTAGTGGCATCTGTCTGGACCGCGTCCTGTTCTGTTCAGTTGTGTTGTTCTATGTGTTCCGATCCGGCTACACACTTCACTCTTTGACCATAGGCGGTGGGGCATGGTTCCGCATGTTGTGTAGCACTGAATAGTCACTCCTGATATGTGGCAAAACCTGAGTAGTTGTTATAGCAGCATTCGTGGTCGTGAACCATGTCAAACAGAGAAAATGATAATCCGTTGATGTGATTAATATTAACGTTGCTGGCATGGTTGGAAGCGTTGATCACGTCAGGTGCTACATATCAGATGCTGTCCTTTGAATTGATCAATTATACATAGCCGCTTTTATAGTTCACATTATCAGCTGCAGTGTGTGGCAAATGTCAAATTCTGGACAGGTTGCATTTTGGGCACGAAATATTAGTGCATTAACTAACCTGAATGCGTACGTGACAAAATTAACAGGTGCGGGCAGATTCATTGAAAGTTGGCTAATATCATCAAAAGGGAAACTGTTTTGTGTAGCCAGAATACTTTGCATAAGTCCCGTGTGTGAGGTTTGGGCAGTCTTACGAAATTGTATGTAGGCTTTCTCTTTAGCGATACATCTGATATTGCAGGACTTCCACGAAGGTGTTTGTTGTTTCGCCATGTACGTTACGCTACAGGCCATTCAGCTACCGCAAGTCAACCATATCAAGCAAACGACGATCATATTTGAAGGGGGGATTCATGGTGATCGGGATTGTGTAACCTAGTATAGACCAGCGATGATTCGCTCCGACAACCGGATTTATGGCTTTTCGTCAAACGGAGCAATAACTTTTAGTTGTTATAAACCTAACAAACTCTTCTGTTAAATGAGGGACTGCTTACACGACTCCCTTTCGGACACAATGTTCTTGATAAAATTCCTTTTTTTGATGAGAAATTCACGGATGAATAACTCGTAAAAATCTTATCTCTTATCACATGGGTTAGAGTCCGATTTGAGTAGAATGGTCGCCCTTAGTAATGGTTTCTTCCGACCAGTTGTGCGAACCACACAATTTGATTTAGAGGGCTACAGACTCAATGATTACCCGAGAATACTATTTTAAGAATCACGAGTGAAATTTAGAATCCTGGAATACAAGTACATTTTATTTGCACTTAACAAAGGAGCGACGGTTAGATGGCAGACGAACTGATTGTTGTAATGCTGGTGGAATTGGATACCAAGACAAATTAGCCATCGCGCTGACCATGAAGTAAACCACTGATACTGTTTACGCTTAGTGTCTTGCGTCTAAACCACATGCTGCCATCACCTCGCCAGCCGTTTGCAGTATGTCCTTAATCAGTCAAGCAGTGAAAATATTAACAATTTGTTACATGTTCGGGCGTTTCTATGGCCTTTTAAAGTGGATGACATTCTACTGTGTTTGATGGTACCTCCCAAACAGTCTTAACGTGTACTGTGAAGTCCAGATCTGATGGAATGATTTCTATCTCGAGCGTCGGACACAAAGCACAATGGCATATGATTGATGAATGCATCAGAGAATGCACGCCTAAGGTAGCTCCTAGTATCCTGGTGAGTACACATCGAAATGCACATCACAGCTTAAATCCTAGTGTAAGTGGACATAAGGTGAGGGCTTTCGGCGTTGTATTAACAGCTCGAAGCTTGAATGGCCTGTTCTTCCCTTCAAGCCACAAGGCACTTAGTTGGAAGCCAGAATCTGTTGAATCCCCTATATTTAGACATATGAGTGTATTTATCTGTCATCAGTAAAAGCTATGAACGATGATGTGTCCTGGTCAGTAGCATCTACATATGGAGTCGGCTTATTTCAAGAGATAAGCGAAGTCTCAAGAGCCTTCAGGACGACGAGTTTGTGATGAGACTTCGACGTAGGTGCTCTGAATTAGGTTTCGGTTCGAAGACACACCAACGACTTTTAACATTTGGCAGTTACAGACATGGACAATCGTCAAAACATTCTCTCACAATATAGGGCAATTCCAATTGGGTTAAGGTAGATCCGATGTATGGAACACATCGCTTTCTCCCCTTAACCATTGGACAAAAATATTTGCTATACAACAGACAATACCAATTTCTCAAGGAGCTCATCAATAGAGGGATGGGGTGGTGTTGAAACCAGACAAAGATTCTGGATGTGTCATGACTAACAAATAGTAGAGCGAACACAACGTAATCATCAAACTTCTATATATACATATATGGTGAAAGTTTTACGAGAGTACCAGCTTGCTAACATTCGGAAAGTATGAAAGTAGACTTGAGCGATTTGGATGCTACACATCTGCTTTATCACAATCAAAAGTCGGTAGAATCCCTAAACTTTATTTTTCAGGTTAATCATACCGGTCAAACAGGCCATCGAAAACTTCAAACCCATGAGCGCCAACAGCTCCGGCCAGCCTGTTTTGAAAAACTTCCAATAGAGTTGCGTTGGGCTTCCGGTAGGGCACGCCCATTTTGCATCCTCGTTTCACGGACGGAATTTGAACCCCAGCCACACCTTACTGAAACGCTTTTCAAGACCACTGTTTCATTAACATTCCGCTAATAACACATAGAATATCACAACTGAATGCTCAACACCTTCCGTTTCTGAGTCGTTTCCTTCGGCAGTGGTTACCCGGAACAATTTCTCACTAGAAATATGATCAAAATGCTATCTAAAACTGAGGTGCTGGACGTATGAAAGAAACAAGCCGTTACCCTAATTCGGAACAAAAATGACAATGCTGCAGGATGGCTGACAAACAGAGTTAATCGGGCAATCAACAGGACCTGTGTCACAGCTGAACTCCGTATCCAGTTCAACACACACCCAAGTCACTTATTCCAATAGAGCCAGTTATATCAGTCGATTATCAAGAATTCGGAATAGTTTTCCGCGTGCTAAGGAACCCAGTCATGAGCAACCCGAATGAAAACAGTGTATTTCAGAGACTAGCGAAATCAAGCGGCTTAATCCTTAATTAGCAAAATCTATTTAGTCTAGCGTTGCGTCAATTCCAGCCTTGAATAGGTCGATGACTAATCTGCACAGTTCACCCAATGAGCCAGCTTGACCTATTTTCTTTTGAAGACGTCCGATTAATATATTGGCCCAGATTTATCACTCCCCTTAACAGTTGTGTCTACCTGGAGAAGAATTTTGTGTTCGCCCCATGTCTTTATTCTCGTTTTGACAATGAGAATGCATACAAAGTTGAAGCCACTAACACCGGACATACAGCCTACACAATTTGAAAATTGTGTCAAAAACGTATCCAAAATGAAGACCTGATGTAATACCGAATGATGCACATATTACAAGTAAGTCAGCCACTGAGCGTTAACATTGTACGAATTTAAAAGTCAGTTTTCCCCTTTAATCATGAACCTAGGGAGTACAATATGGAGGTCGTGGAAAGTAGTAAGTGACAAAATAACACACCGAAAGTGGAGGAGGTATGAATAAACATGAGCTAAATTTCCCTTCACACCCGCATACACCTTGCACATGATAACATGAAAAATGTCGTCGACCAAACGGAGGCATGTTGCTTTTCACCCAGATAACGGTGCTTTAGTTAGCTGTTCTGGATGAGTAAGACATTATCAAAATCCCGGCTGTCAAGCTGCTGACAGTTTCTTATCTTGACAGTTCGAAATCTCCACACTACGATTCTGACAGTTCACTGTGACATTCGGCTGTATTCCTGTCAAATTGACACAGTAACATGCAAAACCTAGGCGTTATCACAACGATCACTCTGATGGCTTATCGCACAATAGGTCAGCCTCTTTAAACATACAAACACATGGTGGCTAACCCTGTTCCAAAATAAAGTAGACGACTGTCGATCGAGTAACAAGATAGTTTATGGTAACAGTGATCATAAAAATTTGATGGTCATCTATTTTTGCTGTTGCTCACAAAATTGGTGTTCCAACAGAATACTAAGTTGTTTTTCCAAATCTGTTTCATGAACAACATGGTTCGCATGGATTTTAACTGTCGGGAATATTGAATTTCAGTCTATGACTTCATAGGTTTCTTTGTTCCCCGATTGTTTTAAATGTCGTATCCTTGTTGACTCTATAGTGCACACACTGTACAGTGTACTCATTGGAGACTCTTTTGGTTTTAACAGTAAATATAAACTAAACTACAAGACAAGTGTCAAAATGAAGACCGTTCCGATTAATTTTGAACCCAACAAAGTGACCGATAACGAGCGTGCACTGATGGTACGCGACCGAACGTCTTATTCCTTCGGGATTAACCCGGGTACGTGGTGTGTGAGTGGAACCGCAAGCGGTGCAGTGCAAGCCCCTTGGGATGATGGTTTAAAGCGCAGGCGTCCTTTGGTTTCGGTCACTGTGGCAGGCTAATCCGTTTCGGATGCCGCCAACCATGCACATGCAGGACGTAACGTAGATGTACCGTAAAACTGGCGATTTCCGCACGAATACGAGCACTCTGCCTACGTGCAATTCACAGTAGAGAGACCTTTGTTAGCCAGCTAATTTTGAGCATTACAAAATAATGACGAGGCCATTGTTTACGGTACTGACGAGCTCTAATGAGAGCGAAACTCGAGTCTAGTGCTTCTTTTCGAAAGGGGCCGATTGGATAGTCTATGGGAATGCGACTGCTGCGATCAATTGTGGATGATGTTCAAACTGAAATAAACCAAATCCCCGACTACTCATCAGTAATCAAAAACATTCAGTCAATTACGTTTACTTGAGTGTACTGGGAGGATTTTTTTGACATGAGCATATGCAATTGTTTTTAACGGCAGGTATTTTGTGAAAACGAAACTCAAGGCATTGTTCTCAAGGTCAATTAACCTCAATCTAGGATGAGGTGCATTGTTTAGCCGTAAATTCAGTTTTAATATGTTCTAACCAAGCTTTGTATTCGTGCAGAACATGCTGCTAAGAGATGCGTTCACAGCAAATCAATATTGAAACATCATGAAACAACCTAAATAAGTCTTTACCAGCGCGAGTAATTCGCTCAGTCAATCAATCGATCAGATTTTTAATTAGTCTGTTAGTAACTCCGATTGATCGGAATTGATCAAGAAATTGTTTTATGCATTATGTATGAATATTCAGTAATTCAGTCAATTGTGAACATTAGGCGTGAGAGAAAAGACTGTGATTTTGTTTTACTGCTAGTTTATGCGCGAAGAGTGGCAGGTATTATAAGAATAATCAGTGGCAGAAAAAATGTAACTGTATTAATTGGACAAACGGGAATGTTATAAGCAATTAAATCTTGCAAGACACAAAGTATATACGTCGCTTCTGTTGAAAAGTGGTTGCTAATTTTATAATGACAAAATGCTGTTTAGCAGGTTTTATGAAATCAGAAATTTCGACAAGAATGAGAAATCCCAAATCCAAGGTAATCCGTCTTGAATAACGGGTAACAAGAGGTTCATTGCGAAACCCTGGAGCAAGTTGATGATTACACACTAATGAAAGTGTCTTAGCATTCAGGCATCAATGGTACAGTGACTAGCACGGTTGTCTATTGAGAGCTTGATCGATGTTCAGAACGCAGTGGTGGCAAGTATAGGTACTACTAACAAATCTTAACGAAGAAGAACGTCGAGTCTCGCGTCTTTTATTGAAAGCAGCTGGTTTGAACTTCTGTTTGAATGCAAAAGCTGCGATGCATTCTGAGTGATATTCGATTTAAATTTGGCATTTGAACGAAAAGATCTTCACATGTTCATATCTGTGACCAGATTATTTTGTCTGCAGGATATTCAGTTGAAGTTTGGAAGTACCGCATTCACCGAGATGTGGACGAGGGATATCACTGCAATATAGTGAAAAACGTTTAGAACCGGCAAAATGTTCGCGATCTTTGATCGGGAAGAGAACAGAAATTATTAGGGCGTAATATGGTCATTCGAGGTTTGTACACAAGCTTAGAGCATGGAATAGTGCAAAAGAACAGAAGAGATAAACGTAAGTAGTGAAAATTCCAAAGTTCGGATAAAAAATCCCTCTCGTGAAATAACTAATGTCAGATTGTGTCGCAGCGTGGCGCTGAAACTGGTAACAAAGCCAGATATGTTAATAAATTCTGGCAAAATTTGGTGACCTGCTTTCGCTAATGTATCCGCTGTTGGAAGCAATTTGTACATCGGACCTACAACTGAAGCGTAGCTGATGAAGCGCTGTTTTTTTTGAGTTTAGTATTTTTCAGGGTTCTGTTTCAATTGTCTACGTTTTCACACGTCTCCCTCTAGACATCCGTCTTCACAGTGTGCAACACAAGGCTTCTAATTCGCCTTATTATGGAAAAACTATACTGAATTAGACATTGTTGATCAAATGGTACAAAACTGTTAAAATTGTCATATCGTACGCCTCTCGATGGCTTTTGATAATTTTGATTCAGTCGTTGGGCTGCAAAAGTATTCGTTCAGCTCAATTTGAACACGTCTTAATGGAAACGTTGTACACACTTTCGGGAGTCACACCTTAGCGCATATGACAAAATCAAAGCCGTTAATTTATTAAGATATGTTATTTCGCTTGAGTCGTGTGTTACGTACATATATTTCATATGTGTATCATTTATAGTAAATCCGACAGGAGATGCGCCGTTGCTTTAACAAAACACAAGAGAGTGGAAATCAAACTGGGCACCTACAATCCCCAGAAAGAGTCTCACATACGTCAAAAACATGTGACTTCTTAGATGATGGAACGTTTGACATTTTTTGAAACGACCATGAGGTTCAGAAGTTTCACGAGTTTGGAATCAGAGTGGATTATCATATCACATTTAAATCTATGAGCACAAATGAAACGTGCAAACAAGTCAGCATTCAAGATCTGAGTGTGCCAAATATTCAGGCGACAAATTTACAAATATAAGGAATATTTTTAACTTCGATGTCATGTACCCTCCCATAAATAAAACTATTAGCAGAGTAGGACTGAGCACACTGTTTGCGTCCCATTTCACCTGTGCGTAATTGAAGGCTTGTCCTGTTTGTTCAACTACTCACCACGTTCGATTGGAATGCGTTCACGGTAGCCAGTTGAGCTGAACATCACAAATGGATGCACAGTTGTGGATTGTTCATCAGTGTTATTCAGTTGACAAGCAATTTGCCTAATGCGAGTGGGTTACTCAATTTTCTACTGTAGTTAGGTGAACTTCCAAATAGTTATTGAAATTCCCCTTCGACATATCAATTTGTCAAGAGATGGATTAAACGAAGAAATTTCCTATCAAACTAAGAAGAGTAGTCATTGATCACAATTAATGAGAAGTCCACGACCGGGTTGTATTGGTCACTAATCATCTGTTACGCGTACCAGCCTACCTCGATAAC
>JTDE01005048.1:0-39244 GCA_014338405.1 Paragonimus skrjabini miyazakii
ACATTCCGTCTTGTTCTGCCCTGAATCAAGAGGTTTACAACCTCCCCGATAGACTGCGTATAGCCGTGAATCCTGATAGATTCTACAGTACATATTCGCAAGTTACATGTGTAACGCAATTATAACTTAGCTGACAAGCAACTAATCTTTGCGTCATTACTTAAGCTTTTTGTGAGAGGCCTGAGTTGATAGCTAAATCGGTTCTGCTTCTTAATCAACACGGATGCTAGAGTAAAATTGAAGATACTGTGAACTGGTCAATAACTTTCATAAAAGGTTTTCGGGAACAACCATTAGTTAACTTTACTACAGCTTGTTCTACAAGCCCGGATTTTTCTCTAATCGGTACATGTATGTGTCCAGCGAACGGGCAAACATCATGCCACAACAATTACCAGACTGGTGATTGTCTATCCTGTGTTTGAACCACTATCCACGACAGGCAAACTTATACGGTCCACCACACGTGGCTAATTCGAATTACTCGTGCTCAGCTGCCTGGACGTCAATTGCAGGTGTGATATTCCCGTGAATTTTCCGATACTCGAGGGCAAACTGGACTGAGTGTAAATACCCAACCTCGATTGCTGAATTCCATTCACACACTCACACACTTACAGTAACTCACCCACATACGTATAAATGTATGTCTGTTTGGTCAAAAAAACAGTCGAGCATTAGACAAAATGAGTACGATTCTGCACCTGGCGGTCATATCGGCGTTTTATCAGCGGGCTGGGGGAGGAGTCAGTCGTAGGTCACGACATGTTCATTCAGGTGGGAGTTTTTACTCGAATGCACAGCTGCATTTGATATCAGATGAATGGTTGAGCGTAAGCATATATGAGGGTAAGGTGAGCAGCCATGCCGATGTTGGGACGGTGTAAACAATAAGCACCAACAAACTGGCGTGAGTTCAAGATATTTTACTCCCAAAGCTAATTTAAAAACTAAACTTCTCAGAGTTTATTCTGACCATTAGAAACCAAAATTAACAGTGTACATAAAAGTGTATTTATACATGGTGGCAATGCTGAATGTAGTTAATCTATGGATTCATACGCAGTTTCCAAACTGTTTAACCGTGAGTTCGTCTGAGTTTGCTATGGAAAATTAAAAAGAAAGCAAAATTTGGTAGCTCATTATAATATTCTGAAAATTTAACAGTAGTGAGACTGCGAAGGAGGAAAAGTTAAATGAAACTGAGTCGGCGATACGGCAGACCACAGTCCACGGAGCACAGGAGTAGACCAACAGGAGTGGTGAGAGATGAAATGTTTGTTCATACTGTCGCAGTTGTTCTGACCGTAAAGTTGTCTGAAGACTCGTCTCAGTGTCCTGAGCTTGTGATTGAATGATTTGCTTGAAGTTATCCACAGACGACGCTGTTAAAATAGACTGTGGTAGGGTGTTCCGAAACAAGCATTCTAACACCGAATTTATATTCTCTGTAGGTCAAACTTCTCAGTTGGCGATGTGACTTTGGAGGGGTACCATCCAGATAGTGGTTTTGGGTGGACGAAGTGTAATTTTTAACGGAGGATTCTGTAAGCCAGGATTAGGTCCCCTCTGATGTATCTGTAGTACATTAAAAACTGTGCCATTTTAAATTTACCTGTATAAAGTAATGAACAAAGTGTGTTATCACGTTTTCGCTTAAAGTGCGACTCCCTCCACGAGACGGACAACTAGCATGCGTAATCGGTTCAAACTGAAAAAGCACTATCCAGCTTAGCACAATCACAAAACAATTTGACGGACACAAGGCGAGTAATCTTTTGAGTACAGAAAGTGATACGTTCGGTATCACAACCATCCGTATCGCGCGACAAGTTGATATATTTCGAACGGTCATTCCTAGGTATCATTCACCAGTTTTTAATCTTCAATAATTTGCTGAATACGATCAGAACGACCTAGGTCTGTTATTTTTTATTCATTCTGGTTGAACAGGATCGGGCCGTATTTACTTTGGCAGTAATGCGTTCACATCACCTTGTAGCTAATTGTCATGTCACTTTCTAAAATATTTCCAATTTCACTGTCACCGGTATATAATAATGAGGATAAACTGAAGAGCTGTTGAATTTAGAACGCAAGCAAGCTAAAAGGCAAACGTCTTAGCACGGAACCCAGTAGCTCATCATTAGTCGTATAGCACCGATCAGAAAATGCTCCTTTAAAATGAATTGCCAATCTTGGAGTTGATCATCAAGCCGTGGGAGTAGAGAAACTTATACGATGCTTCAAACGTCGTGTTAAGTAGTCAGTTTGAATGAAGACTTTAGAACAACTCGTAGCTATAGCTAATTAATATAGTCATGTTTGTTTGAGAAGCAATAATCTCAACACTGTCTGTCCGCTTAGTTTTCAACCTTCTTTTGCAAACAAATTTAATTACTTTTCATTCAGACCTGAGTAAAAAACAATTAAATGCAGCGATGCATTGGCCACTATCGAAACTTCACATGGATTTTTGGTTTCCGATTCCAAACTAATGTTAAACGACGATTGCTTAAAAACAGCCTTACTTTGCACCTTCACAGTGCGGGAAGATATCTTCCGAGAAGAAAAGTATTTTGATAACAGAGGAAACTATCAGTCTTAACGTTAAGAACAGACGCTTGTCTTAGTAATGAGTGTTGAGTGACCCACCAGCTCTCTGATTACTGTATTAAAATATCCGTGGAAATACTCTATCAAACCGTTATAAAGGCTAACGTGTGGCTCCCGATGTCAATTAAAACTTATTTTTCTGCTACACGACAAAGAAAACCGAGACGTTTCCAAACAAGCCAAGACCGGGCCAATACGCTAGAGGTAAAAGAAAATAAATTATGCTTTTTACTCTGCATTGTGTTTGATTAATATGGAGTTGTGAGTCACGGTGTTACCATCCTACAAGAACCATTAATGCATCCAACAGTTCACTGATACAGACAAAGCTGAAAATTGGCGTAGCGTTTGCAGCCCTTGACTAAAAATCGATCGTCCTAGACGGATGTTGTGTTATTTGTCTGTAGGTGTCCAGATCGCAGAATCTACTTTCAACGTCCATATTCATCAAACCGGTTCATTCATATTTACAGGTCGTTTTGGATACCCTCCACAACTTTAAAACTCTCTTTCTGGGTGTTTGTAACTCGCAACGACTTTCGAGAAGTGTCTTGCTTTTTCGTGAACGGTAATTGGTTGTAGAATTACAGATAATGATAGTCGGGTGCATCATCTACGATATTCAACTCTGATCACACAAGTGGTTCAGAATGTGGACACTACCCTAGCGACAGGAAACCCAGATATTGGGTTGGAAAAGTGTAAACTAAGTTATGTAGCCACTGCAATTGCCTTAAGGGTTAGGTTAACCAAAAGTAGTTATCCGTACTTAATAGTGTAAACGTGATGATATTCCTATCTTTCCCTGCCTTGAATTTTGACAATTCTGTTCACCAGATGTTTTCGCCGTGTGTATACGAAAGAGCCATGTCTAAGCAAACGTCGAAGCTTCGGGGAGTGCGACCGATTCGCTGTTGTCTAAAATGTAAACGACCGGTTCAATTATTAAATATGAAACACAACTTATGGTCCTGATTACCATATTTGCCGATTTGCTAATTGATCTTTATTTTACTGGCAAGATCGTCCTTTTTGCAAAGACCTGATGCATGTTGCGGTTTAACAAATTCAGTCGCGTGTAGACATTTGTTGAAGATCATTATTTGGCGTTGGCACAAGCGGTTTTCTGCACGTTGCTGGTTCAACCTTCCATCTACAGGTAGGTAAACTGAGTTTGGTTTGACAATACTGTATTGAAATTATTCGACGGAAATTGAAATAATTTAACCCTGGACACACTTTTTGCTTGGTTTTGCGGGGTCTAGTCCCCCATAAGCGATACTCAATGCAAAAAACGGTCGTGCCTCCCGAGGGCGTTTCTTGGACGGGAGTGTTACTTTCCAGAGATTCCCTGGAATGAACCCTCTGTCACTGATAATGAACCTTGAAGTGCAAGGCGTTCACATCCACGTCCGAACTTAGTGTGTTATTGGCATTTCTGGTTTGTGATGATGTACGAAGAACTTTTTCTGAAACACCGAAAGGAATAGTTATAATTCGAAAACTTCGACTGCTCATCAGTTGCACTGTGTGGCGTCTGTATATTTGAATGTTATGTGATAGAAAAGTATTTTGCGAGACAGTCACGTTCCTCGCATTTTCATCACTCACATAAGGTGTGTTGTAGCCGTTATAAATATCGTACAAAAATGTAAAAAATGTAAACCAAAGCATAATCGTGTAATGCCATCGTCTTTATTAAAGCTTTTTAGTAAGGCTCACAACAAAATTACCATCACTTTGGAAGAGTAAACCAATGGGCGAATGTCATTTCCTCATGCGGTACTGACATGCCAATCAGACGGTTCACTATGGAAAAGCGTGTTTAGGGAGAAAACGTGGATTGGTCAACACCTGCACTTCAATAACTATGCGCCGATCAGCTACACACGTTGTCTTATACGTCGTCTGACGTACTAATATCTGTCCCGAAAAGTTCATCAATAGTAACATACAAGATAGACAACCGCGACCCTTGGTTGTCGACAAGAAAAACGTTTACTTGTCTTCCATTCAGAAGCGACACAGCGGCTGGGTTGATATCGCGTCAAATCACTAATGCTATCAACATGATTTATTGCACTACAAGTTTTGTTGTCACACTTCACCCAAAACGGGCCTAATAATTTTTCCACTTTCTTGATCTATTCATTTTCTGTTCTTGTGGTTCAGCATATTTGGGTCGTACTACTGGGAGCTTATCTGAAAGAATCCGCGAACAATTTCTCGCTTTGCTTTGCTTTAGAACAACGCTACGTATCAATTCATCAGTCCTGGCCCATCTGACCGGTTATGCTCGACAAACAGACGCGGAGATCATTTTGTGGAGTCTATCGGGTCCCGGCTACCTTGTCACGAAAGCTTAAATCCCGCATCCTGTCTATAGCCCAGGCAGTCATCACTCAAATTTGCGTTCAGAAAGAGTTCATTCAAACCCTGAGGCTCCCTATATCAAACACGGTCTTCCAAACTGTGAAGTAATTTGTTTCCAATCGGGTATCTCCGCCCGATTAACAATGACAATGATCGAAAACAGTCCGTTCGATGAAAGTTTGTTTTTCATGATTTCTAGGAGGTTTTAAATTAGTGAAAACGACGGCTCTGTCAGCAATTGCTTTGCGCCCACATTTACGGTGGACGCTTGCCAATCCGTAGGGCTTCCTTGATTGCGAGCAGTCGACACACTGTACTTTACCAAAACACACTGAAAGTCGTATATGACTCTACGCGGAAGTAGGTCTTTAACGGGTATTGTCATCGGTGAAACTTTGCACAAATGGCCATCGATCCATGTGGTTCACTGAGAGATACTATTCGTTAGCCACTTCGGGACATAACTAGTTATCCCTTTTTAAAACTTTCTATCAGGTCTGCTGACGTGTGTTTGACCGCAACAGAATGTAAAACTGCAAGTAACATCGGAGACATAAATTGTGTGAATGTCTTCGTTTGCTAATATCAGCAGTAGTTTCCAGTTTCTATCCATGAATTGCTTTGCCAGTCTTTCTAATTTCTGCGTTGCGACGCTAAGTTGCCCAGTGCAGTAAAGTGTTTCCATTGTTTGGCAAATTGAGAAGCTTCTGCACGGCTTTTGCTGTTTACACCCCCAGTTCATCTGACTGATGAATGTGAGAAGTGGATCCGTCTCGAAAAAATCGTTGTTTTTACAGTGACCATGGCCTAGCCACCGTTTGAATTAACCAATCAGATCTGCAAAGTTAACCAAGTCCCAAACAACGTAACATTTCATTAGGTGATAGGATCGTTTGATCTTTTTGCGTCAGATACTGTGTCTGAACGTTTAGATGCTTTTATATCTTCACAGCTTGCGAAATGTGCGTGCTAATCGCACAAGCACTAGTGTTGGAGATCGGTTGAAAATGGTACTAGACATTAATAGGCTATGACAACATGGAAACTCAAACATGGTGTTTTCTTCTAAAATGGACAGCAGGAAGGTTTAGTAAGCGACAGAACCTGCGAGTTTATATTAGTGGTTATTATCTACTGTATTTAAACTCAGTCTCTAATATTTAACAGTAAATGAACAAGTTGCCTGCGTTTGGTAAACCATGAAATAATCAACTTAATTTACAAAGAAAAGGGGAGATGTACTGCTGCTGTTCTATATTTTTTTCTAGCTTGTTTGAAGAAGCGGAAACCACTTGTTACTAATTGTGTGTTGAAACTGATGGGCGTTTACAGGAATGGATGTGTGATTACAAATATAAGATGGTGTCCGCCGGACCAAGTTATGAGTTTACACAAATGATGGGTACTGTTTTGAACTTGTTAGATTTTATCAGCACCAAGTACACTGAAAATACGACACAATGGCGCTTCAGACACTTGTCCACGGAACCACTTTGTGGCAGTTGCTGAAATAGTACTTGGTCCCAGTGCCCACCACCAAAAGTAGTGGGCAGTTGTCTAGGCCATGTTGGGTTTAGTGATCACCGCACAGACCGGTAGTGGTTTCTGGCCAAGCACAAATGGTTGATCGGTTCCAACGCATACGAAAAGGCCTACGAAGGAAAGTAAACTCTGTCTACCACGTCCAAATTCATAACGTCAGACTACAAACACATTTGTGTCTCTTCCCAACTCTGTCCCTAACTTCTGTCCTTTCTAACCCTGTACCTAAATATACGTTGAGTTCTATGCAGCACAGTTAATAGCGATTACGCGTTCACTTCATCGACCGGATTTGCACGGTTTCTGCTATTTAACCTACATAATAGTAGTGTTCTGATTAAGAACTATGTAGATTATTTTTTCCATTCAGTTTTCAACTATTTCCACAGTTTTTAGGTAATAATAGTAATGCCGAATTGCTGATGATAATCAGATGTTGATTCAGTAATTGTGGGTCTGAGCCGAATTTTTTCTATTTTGACGCTACGTCGACACGTTAGCATCGATGGTCTGATGCAAATCATTCTGTCTCACAAACGAGTATTTACCCACCCCAAGTTGGATATTGTTTATTCTTTATAACCGCTCGTCAGTGGTGTTTGTCCATGTGCGTGAGTGTGGTGTGAACAAAGGCGAGTTACAACCAAACTTGTAGACAGACGATTACAGCGACTTTGGCATTCTTTAGGTTGACTTAATACACCTTTGTCCTGCCCCCATGAGGGCACGTATAAGTGCGTCAGGCCAAACAGTGTGGCTTTTACAAGCGTCGTTTGCACTGAAGCAACTTGCTAATCTGCCCGGTTCTAGAACACGAGATGTCTGGGTGTATTCAGCAGTCACGGATTTACGTAAACACAATGAAACAAATGAATAATCTGCAAGTGAGACAAACGAACAAAAGACCGTTTAAGACTTAGGCGTGAGAGTGGGTGAAAAGCGGCTCATTGGCATTGTTATCAAGATGGCTTTGGCTGAACGTAATTCGCTTCACCGTGAGCATTTCTAAGAAGATAGAAATTAGAAACGATAGCCAGAAAATTGATTGTTTTTGACAAGTTTATTTGTTTGATAATTATGTCAGCTCTTTATTCCACTGGGAAGTGCTGTTGTATGCAGCGTCCTTATATGTTGCATACATCACCTGTCACACTTTTCAAAATTGTCTCCATATTTCGCCTGCATCAACCACATCCCATGTAATGATCTGCACTTCGCAGATGTAATGTTTAACCATTCACAAAGTAGCACACTAATGTTTCAACTTTCCTACTCGGCATATGTACATGTTAACTATGCCGCAAGCGTTTCGATATATAGCACATGGTCTACGGCTTTTGATCACGTGTGACCTAATCTCGTTCAAGCGAATGGTTTGAATTTGACATGCCACCACCCTGCACACGCTGACTGTTTCCTTAGCACGCTGCAAGGTGACGCACCTCGACCAGGTCATCCTTTAAAGTGGGGTAGAACAGCCTGGATATGTAGCACTCACAGGGTGCGTTAGTGCAATCGAGCGCTAGAGCTAGGTAGATCCATGCAGGGGAGAAACTGTTCACACAGGCGCTCACAACACCTGACTTGTCCCCACTGAAGTAAAGGTGCCGTTCCTCAACGGACACGGGAAGTATCAAGGCTTACTGGCTGTGTATTCCTAGTGAGATCAGTTAGTGAATCCGCTCCAATCTCACAGAAAGTATATTGCGCCTGTACCTTAGCTAACTTTGGCCGATACGCAACGGTACCGATGTATTATCTCACGGCTGGAATAATACCCCTACCGTGGGGAACTAAGTGAGACAAATAACCGGTCAAATGTCTTGATTACTGGACGGTGGAGGTGAAGGATATGGATAGCAGTAAGTTGGTTATTCCTGATTTCATGAGGCCTCAGTTTACAAGACACCCGTATAGAGTCTAAACAGCGACATCCGGGTAAAAGATAGCCTTGCCTGTCACTAATGTAAAAGATATTTCTATTCGAAAGGAACCGGCCGAAGTGTCTATGAGAATGCGGAAGCTGTGATCAATTGTGAGGGATGTTCATTTCCAAGGCACCTAAATTAAGCACATCCTAGGACAGTTGCACTTATTTGTTATTTTTCGGAAATTGGTTATCATACTGTTGCTTTTAACACCAGAGACCATGAGTACCGAGGAAACTGTTCCTTCATTCATCCGTTCAATTTGCTATCTGAATTTATGAAGACAAGAAGAATTGTGGTATTTAGCTATTTTCATTTATCCACAATTCAACCTGCTCGCGAAGGCGGTTATGGCATGTACACAATACACCTATGTTTGCTTTGGTCTATCTTGACTAGCTTCTATGAGGCTAAACAGACAGTGGTTGCTAGCACAAAATAAGTTCACCAAGACGGCCGACAGGCAGTCCCATGGGTTATTCCGCCACATATTTTCATACCTTCACTATCACTATCCGTTTGGATCGGTTTTATCCTGCTTTCCATGGGCTCTACGAAATTCCTTCATACTGGAAATAGTGAGACTCCTGTTGTCGTACTAAACTGTCTCGTATGTCAGGGCGTTCTCCCTCACATTGGACACCTTCGGAGTTATCGGTTGGTACGTTCTAGGATGCTTGGCCAGGCAGTGCTGACCCAAACGGTATTTATATTGTTGATTGACAGCTTCGTTGTTCCGGTGCTTGCTCGGACTTCCCGGATACTTTCCTGATTGAGGTCGTCAACATCCGGTTCCCACCATCTTCCTCCGTCCTGCTGGCTGATGTAATGTGTAAGACCACTGGTCGGAGACTATCCCATCCCGGGTGCGATTGGCTGGTTACAATTGTCCGATGGAGTTAACTGCAGTGAACTCATTCCTGTTCAGTGTGGTCCTTGAGTGTGCGTGTGAATTGCAATGGACCTTGTCTCTGCTACTACATTGCGGTTGCCCCACTATGCTTGGAACTTAGTCGGTTGTATGATCCTAACAATGGAACAGGCACAAGTCGGTTGGTTTGGTCACTGAAGCTTACTCTGGTAAGATGTGACGATACACACCATACACCTAGTTTTGGGTGGACCAAAGGCAAACGTTAGGCTTGGTCTTTGTGACGAAAGCCTTAAAACCGACCTGAATGCGTTTTCACTTCGCGCATGGCTTTCCTTGAAACAGAGTAACTCACGTGGTCACAAAACTGCGACACATCTGCATCCTCACGAAACAGTTCACGAACAACGCGACAAAATTTGCTATACATACCCGTAAACTAACCACTTATGACATCGGGGCGTTAGATGTGACGAGCTGTATCTGCCATATATATTCCTTCCAGCACAGCTTTCACTCCGCCATATGCTGTAGACATCCGAATTTTAGTGTGGATAATATTCGTGACCTATGTTGGGTCATATTATATTTGAACAACACTGTTAGAACATGAAAACTGGTAGATGCAAGCATTTCGTATTGATTCATCAGTACCAAATTTACAATAACATGAAACGGTTTTTTATATCGAACAGTTTAGGGGTGATGAGTAGTCGGGGATTTGGTTAATTTCAAATTGAACATCACCCATAATTGATCGCGGCTGTCGCATTCCCATAGACTTTCCAGTCGGTCCCTTTCCACAGCAAGCACTAGACTCGAGTTTCGCTCTCATTAGAGCTCGTCAGTAGTGCATATCATCGCCACCGCCGGGACTTGAACCACGGACAATGGAATATGCCTGAAACTTTTGTTTTGAAGGATGTAACTGCAAAGAAAGTTACATAGGCAGAACCGAGAGGTGTTTGATTTCCAGAGTGAAGGAACACTTGCCTAAATGGGTGCAGAACTCAGCATTACCGAAGAACGGCAATGTTGTTGATACACGCAAACAACCAGTGTCCGCAATCGCAAGATACATCCTGACCACTGGTCACGTGATCGATCCGGCTTGTGCATTCAGAATCTTATTACGTCATCCCAGCTCAAGATTCTTGCTGAGGCTGTTGCAATCAATCGACTGTGTGTTCAGAAACAATTGTTCGTGAACTTGACCCTGCCTTGGACTTAGTGACCTTTCCTAATACATCATTCGACTATCCACCCAACCCACCCCTAAACTGTTCGATATAAAAAAACCGTTTCACGTTATTGTAAATTTGGTACTGATGAATCAATACGAAATGCTTGCATCTACCAGTTTTCGTGTTCTAACAGTATTGTTCAAACTTCTGAAGAGAACGAACTGTTTCATATTATATTCCACATTTTAAGTCACCTTAGGTAAAAATGCCGTCCCTTAAAGCAAACAGGTCTCCTTACTAACTTACGTAAGGTTTGGTACAGTAAAAGGAAACTGTCAATATAACAAACTGTCTCTGGGCATAAAGAAATGCTGACAGTTAACGAGGCTTAAACCAACTGTCCAGTACTCTTTCCAAGTTCCGTACTAAGTGCACTTTGTTCGGTGGTTGGAGCTATCCTAATCGCCCTCACGGAACTGATTTAACCGAACTATACTGAAACCTTATGAGAAAATTGATTAGCTCGTGAACGATGCTAGGGCACATTGAAGTTACATCAGGATCCTCTGTGAGTACGTGTCGCTGAAAAGAATTCAGTACTTTGCTAACAGTTAGTAGTAGGTAACTGGGTGACGAGAACAGAGCAACCTATAAACCTGGTTTGTAAAACATTCCGCATTACGTAAAACGCGTTAATTCCTTCGAGTAACAAAAGCTAACCACGTTTACTGTCTTCATTATTTATACTACTGGTGTTTTTATTTGTCGTCTAAGTATTCGACGTAAGCCTAACTGAACTCCTTACCTTTGGTAAACATCACTCTTGGACTTGATCACTCCTATGCAGTTAACGTTGTGCGCGGTGCTGCTTGAACTATCGGGTAGACACATCTTGGATCATGCTCAGTTTTGAGGCTTTGGTAAATACAATATGATGTAAATATATAGCAAAACCAACTGTTTGAACGTGTTTGTCAGAAACCCATTAGATACATTGCTTGGTAACCATTTTCACTCCACAGCTAAGTTTTAATAATTCTAGTTTTAATTTTTGGATAAAGTGGAACGACTTTTGGATACACGTGAAAGGATCAGTTGCGTTTTGAGTAATCATGGCTATATGTGTGCCGATTTACCGCTAGGGAGCAGCGGGAAGTCAAGTTGTTTGCGGATTTGTTATTGAGACTTTCAGCTAAACGCAATAAGTCCAGAGGAGTAGACCACCGGGCGGAACTTTTCGAATGCCACTTTACTTGGTCAACCACTTCCAAGTCATGCCGAATATATCTGATACTATCTCGAGTTCTTTACATCGTATCTGAACAATTTTTCAGCCTTAAAGTACAAAACGCCTCTATAAGTTTGATGGGAGCAGGTACTGAGGTTATTAGTACTGGTGATTTGTTGTTTACTCGGGAATCTGAATCAATAGTGGCGAAATTACAAGAAATGAAATGGAAGCTAGGATTTCCAGAAGTAGGGCTGTGTTCGCCACACCGGGGTCACTCTGGCGACAGTGAAATCTACGTGAAACTTATGCATGCCGTCTACAAGGTGACTATGAGAGCCTTGTTACCTTGCGGTAGAGATGCATTTCACTCAAAGTAGATGTAGAATATGTTTAAATACAATCTAAACATCACTCTTGTTTGCTTGCAGTTGTCGCATTCCCAAAATCTTACCAGTCAGCCCCTCTCGAAAAGAACTCTACTCGGGTTTCGCTCGTTAGTAGCGCATGTTTTCGCCACGACCTCGAGTTCAATTCGGGACACGCTTCCATGGAACAAACGCATTGGCCACATCTCCACACACCTTCTTTTAAAAACAGCTGGAGTAATATATGAATCTACGACCATTAGTGATTTTATACTGTCACTGTCCATCATTGTCTTCGAGTTTTCACTGTGAAAACGGCTCGCTGGAATGAGAGTTAATGAGCAACTACAGAATCCCATGACCTGGACTAATAAAGAGGGTGTGTTCACCATTTGGTGTAATCGTATGGAGTTTCGACAACTACTATTAATAATTGTGGAGTGTATAAATAAAGTACTTTTGTCGTTTATTATAACGACTCCGTTTACCATTGACAGAGCGAAATATCCCCATTTTCGGTTTTGCGGAAGTGTTCGGAACATCAAACTATAGACAGTTGTTGCAGGTACTGTTAGGAGTAAAACGTGCTTCACAAGAAAATACTTCTTTATGCAGAACACTTCGGTTTTGTGGAATGGAAAATCTGTAGACACGTTGAGTTCAACCTATAATATTATGAATTCTCGATTACTCAAATCTCATCAAAATAACTTCGATACGAACTATGCGCAACCTCCTGCCTGAAAAGTCTTTAGAAGGGGCTCAGTTGTTAAAGGTAACAAGAAGGTTGTCGTAACTCCCTCCAGTTGATGGGAAATGTGAAACTCTTAGAAACGAATACAGTAGAACAACAGGGTGAATTGGTTAGACACATTTAACATAGGGTTAAGTATGGAGTGTTCAGCAAACCCATGTCACAAGCATGGGACCAAGAGTTCAAATCTCGGCGCGAACACGGAGGAACATGACGTCTGAGTTACAGCTGGACATGGACTTTAATTTAGTGTTTTGTGTTCAAGTGGATTACTCAAAACCTTTGTTACAAAACCTGGGATCACAATGAGTAATTTTGGACTCAGAATAACCTCATTTCTTTTGGTGATCACGGTAGGTAAGCACTAATTCGGTTCGAAGGACTTTCACTGGTATAAAGTAAATAATGCTGTACAGGAAACCCTGCCTCTGGAAGCAGTCTTCTGTTTTGGTCTCAAAAACTACGCTTCGTTGATCATCCCTCAGCTAATAAGTAATAGTCAAAAATTTTGTTGTATTATCCTGCTTCTCGTAACACCATTGAATATTTTGGTGCTTCGCCCATTAATGACGGTGAGCGTGAGACACCTCGACCAACTGTTTTGATTTCCATACTACTTTCAAGTGTTGTTTTGCTCTGTGCGTGAGTCTTACCTTCTTGCCGATTACTGTCCTCCTCTAATTTATGACATGAGAACGAAATCCAGTTTATTTATTAACTTCCAATGGTCTGCAGTTGGTCTCCATCGCAATGTTTGTATCGATCATATATCCTCAGGTTTAGAGAGAGATGGACCAGGCCCACCGTTGAGTTCGGTTAATCATTGTAAGAACAGATACTGAACTGTGCGCACTTCTATGCGCAGGGACGCACGCCGACACCAATGCAAGAAGCCCTCTTGGCCAGGTGTGATGAGGGCTGGAGAGCATGCACGTCAAAACAGCCTGATTTTTCTTTCTGCCCCTAAGCTAGCATTGATTGGTCGAATCCAATAACAAACAAACGGATGTGCATTTGTGATGAGCCAAATGAAACGCAATAATCATGATTCCCACATTTGTTGTCACA
The DNA here is from genome assembly GCA_014338405.1 of Paragonimus skrjabini miyazakii. Classification (NCBI taxonomy): domain Eukaryota; kingdom Metazoa; phylum Platyhelminthes; class Trematoda; order Plagiorchiida; family Troglotrematidae; genus Paragonimus; species Paragonimus skrjabini miyazakii. Next base: position 13,933 of record JTDE01005048.1, read on the forward strand.
TGGCGCACAACTGCTCGCTAACGCACAGCGCGGACTTGGGGTAAGCGAATGATGGAGAGGCTAAGGAATCGCGATCACACATACTCACAAACAGTCATTTACACAACTACACACACCTAAATGGCCAAGGTTTGCCTGATGAGAGTCGATTACTTTGCTTGTAGACTCAGTATTTTCTGCGTCCCCGTCGTACAGAATTTTTCCAAATGTGTTCAACTAAATTCCAAGACAGATCGTTTAGTTCCGCCCATAGAGAAGAACAATTTCTATGCACCCCTACCAAGTTGGTCACAGTGCAGAGAGGGGAGCAGAATCAAGGGGAAAGGCCAGCCACTCATCTCTACGGTCATTACAAATGAGGGTCGCACACCCCCATTTTGGCATTGCTTGCAATCAATCATTGAACAAACGCACATCGAACAACTAGAACTCAAATAATAATCATTCACAAAATAGTTTACCACATCCGTCTGTTCCAGACGTTTGACGGTACTTACAAAAATGAACGTCCAGCTGTCAGCCGAACCGAACGAAATGGTGAAATTTTGTACGCAGACACTGCAGGACACTGTGGACGAAGCAAAATTACTAAACCTGGCGAGCAATATTCGAGTGCCGTTGACCGAAACCACTAGGACGGCCTATGAAACGTTCCATGTCGAAGATAAACGGTCGTTTGCGGTAGACCTATCTACAAAAGGAACATGTGGTCATGACCAACTAAATCCACCGTATACAGTGGGGCCACCAATGAGAGCACACCTCTCGAAACCGTTGGCCTATTGCACTCCAAATCCTGTACCAAACCTTCCAGAAAATAATCAAGTACACTTACTCGAGTATCGTGGGGCTCAGTTGGCTGCATTTACCGTAGAAGGCAGAGAACTGATTTGTCTGCCACAGGCATTTGAGCTATTTTTGAAGCATTTAGTCGGGGGTCTTCACACCGTGTACACGAAATTGAAACGTTTAGAGATTATCCCTGTCGTATGCAACGTGGAGCAAGTGCGCATTCTTCGTGGTCTTGGAGCTATACAACCTGGTGTGAATCGCTGCAAACTGATTGCTCCGCAAGAATTTGACGTCCTCTATGCCGACTGCACAAATTCGAGGCAAGTTATTGCACGCTGAGAAATCTGTTTATGTCCCATTAGCTTATATATTAGTGTCTAAGGGAGGCCAGAACAAAGCAAAAGTGAAGAAGGAATTAAGCCTGATGAACATAAGGATCTGTGGTATTTGGACTGGGTAACATAAATGATCTGTTGCATATTGTGTATATGATTTTTGTATATTAAGAAAACATCATACTTTGTGAACTTTTGTTTTTATCTCAACAATTAAGCAACCGTTTCTCCGCATGTAGTTATGAAAGTCATATTAAGAAGATGTAGAACAATCTGTAAATTTGCACAAAAGTATTCAGTGAAGACCTTTTTGTTCCACATTCCTCAGTGCAGAAATTATCCGTTGAATGGTGCCTAAACATGGTTTGACGCTACTTTGCTGTTCGTTACTTGTTACAGTTGATAACCTATAATTAAGAAAATAATCCGCTGAATTATACGTCATAGTGAAAAGCACTCTGAACAACAAAAGTTCTTTCCGAATATTTTTACTTATGTGGGCGATCTGCTAAGGAAACTGGCTTTAGCTGACTCATCATCAGGCTTGTTGCAATAATTTATCGATGACTCGAAGGGGTCCTTCTGGAATTGCAGCACACTATTAGGATTATCCAAATTAGGCGGGGCTCAATAACACAATGAAATAGATGGCGAAGATGGAAACACCAAACTCCAGTCTCGGTGTTGTGAAAGGGCTTTCTCCGAAAAGTGCTGCAATTGGGTAGGTCCAGTGAACCCTCAGGGTGTAACACGGAAGGGCGACTGTTAACGCCAGACCGAGGGTATACTTCCTCTCTGAACCATGTTTCTCTATGGCATTTCAAAATATATTCCAGCTACAGTAGTTCTCTGACGCTTGCCGGCCCGAACTGATTAAAAGGTTTGCTAGTACAACCCGTTGTGTGTTACTACAACGTCTCCGTTTTTATTCTCTGCTCTCTCCGCGTTAATTTGATACTCTCAAGGTAGACTGCTTTGGAAAAATACCAAGCAAACAATTTGAGCAATATTTCACCGGCATCGTGTCATGATAGACCTACATCGAGAGAAGTAAAAGTGTTAGTCGGACGTAGTAAATTAGAGATTTCATAGGTGACATTGTGACCACGAGAAACATTTAAGAGCTAACCACGAGTCACTGGGGATAAATGACGCTTTTAAGGTTGTCAGGCGTCAAGTTGATTGTATGCGTGGGTCATTTCCTTCACTATGACCATCGATAAGTAACTTGGCCAATTTGACAATTTTAGAAGAGACTTAGTTGCGAAGACTCCGGACTTCAACTTGATTCTTGGCTCAGCTGGTAAAGCACTTGAGGCATGTGGTCATATTGCTTCTATTGCTGGTTCAAATCCAACCAAAGTCAGCATTTTTGGCGATTGGTTCTTTCTTAAGACTACGACTACATTTAAAGTCCACAAAACTGTCTATCATAGCGCATGAACCACTAATGACAATTTTCCTTTTGAAGAAGCTTCTGTGTCGGAAGTAAAATGTTACCAAGAAAACCAGCTACTGATTACTCACAAGTTGCTCTGAAATTATGGATACCCAATCGGCCCCAACCATATTCGAACTCAGCAAATTTTCCTGTTTCTTTGACTTTAACTAATGATCTGCAAACTTAGTAAGAAGAGTGGGTTAGTACCGCTGTTTGAAACGATGTGGAGCTCTTGTAAAGTTCGAGAACATCAAACTGGTTTGGTTCTTGCTTGTACGTGAACGCCATGTCGTTTTTTTACTGACTGCAATAAAGTTAAACGTCTTTTCGAGACGATTTATGTAATTTTTTAACAATCTTTTCTAGTCTTATTAGACTAAAATCAGTGACATTGTCGTTAGTGCGAATTCTTTAATTTTTCACTTCCTGCACTCTTCACTCGTCCTTTTCAAATACGTGGTGCCGAATTATCAGGGGTTGTCGGTCATGACCGAGGACTAGAGTGGTCAGAGTTATTCAATAGCTCGGTTGTTCTCCGCCAAACAGTGGAACTGAATAACTGCGGTTGAGTTTCTTCTTAATCCGTTGACCTTCTCAAAAGATAACTGTCCAACTGTTTCCTTACTACGACAAAACACTTGACCCAAAAGGGACAGATTAAAACAAGTCCCAATTATGGTCATTGAAAGCAGTTAGAGCAACTCATAAGAGGCCGATTTATTTCTCTGTGACAAACAAACAGAATCGCACATAAAATAGTTATAAGTGTGAGGATTTTAAAAGATTGTACATTATGTCTGCATCACATGCAACACAGTTTTAAAAAAACTTATGAAATGGCTCAGGACAACTTTGTCAAACGAACTTTGTCACACGAAGTGTAAGCACCTGGCAGTTTTCTGTAGAAGCTATTCAAATGGTTCAGTAATTATTTCCTGTTACTTGTCTCTTAAATTACAAGTCATTGGAACATCATTAGCATAAGTGCTGTAACTTCAATTATGTTCCAGTTTTTATTGATGGGCCATTCACCTGATTCGAGCTATTCTAAACACTGAAAGTCATTTGGTTGCTTGTCCTCATGTAACATTTACACACAAATTGTCCAATTAACTTTAAGTAGACGATCATCAGAGTAAAAATTCATTCTCATTTATTCTGGTTACTTTGTTCCTTTCTGCTCTGTTAAATGTTGCAAACACAATCTCTCATTATGGAAGCTTGTTGCTTACTCAACTCGATCCAAACACTTCGGCTTTTTAACTCCAAATCCGAAAGTAGTTTTGCATAACAAATAAGTCGATGAAGATGGTTAGGCGGGCATTCTGTGTGTGGCAAGAAAATGGTATAATTGATCGGTCGGATTGTGAAGAGATTGATTTTCAGTTACGGCGTTAAAGCTAAAAGACGGTTCATTCCGTAAACCCATATTTAATCACCAATAGATACAACATATTCAAAGTAAGTATTGCCGAAACTGGAGTATAAATGCGAAATCATTCCATATTATGATAAAGTTCACAGGTGCATTACGTCTGAGTGTATGACGTGTACAATGACTGTGGTGTTCTGTGACACCCAAATATTTCCGGCCTACCTTGGTGAACCCGTCAATATCTGTTAGTCTCCCAAGCCGCGACGTCATTTCCTCCCTGTCTTACCCTGTACTAGTGGACACAAAAAATCAAAGCAAACTAAAAGTAACAGTATGTGAACTGTGTTCACTCGTCAGTGCAATGATGGCTTGATTCAGATATATCAGCTAAGTAAAAACAGGTTAAATTTAAAAAGAGAAAAATCTTCGATCCTCGCACTCAAAAATCAGAAGAGATTTCAGTCATTCTCCTCCAGTTTGAAAATATGTAATAAGGCCAAGCCGCATCAAGTGTTGTGATGAATGAACGGTTGAGGTGAGTGGAAGTGACAACATGGGGCTGGGCGGATAGCTTACTGCATGATGCGGTACCACTTCGAATGATTGCGGAGCAATCAAAAACACAATACACACTGATTACTTTCTTCTAAATACGTGTCAAAAATAGAGGAAAAGAACGCAAAATGTAAAGCACTGTCGCAAATATGTTCAAGAAATAAAAACCCATACTTACTATGAATGAATAACCAAATCTTTCAGGGGCAGCTTATAACGATCAGGATCATGAGGCATAAAACAAGGACTGTGTAGCAAGTCAACCAGCTGGTGACCACAAAGGCGAAACTATTTGATCGACTGGGCATTTCACGCGCTTAAATGTCTTAGGAACACAGGTGGTCTAAAAGAGAAGGGCACCTCTGATGTTCTTTTTCACTAGACAGGCTAATCTGTGTCAGAGCGACAGTAGGCGGGTCGCTGAGGTATCGTAAGGTGGGTTGTCTGGCTAAACACTGGCCAACCAAAGCAACCAGGCATGAATCAAAACGAGAACAAAATGTCTGGATCCGTTATGTTATTTGCATTTACAAACGGCTTACCACAGTGGGCAGAACTCCGAAAGTAAACGAATTTCGACGTCGTGTTGTTGAACATTCAGACGAGTTGTCCAACTTATAACTGGAAATGGGCAACCCAATGCAAACAGCTCACCCAGACTCACATGGTGTTTATTTTGCAAGAGACCCGATTGTGAACGATCTAGACTTCTCGTAGACTCTAATCAGTAGAAGGAATAACATGTCCATAAGCTGCAACTGTTTTACTAGCTAAGCTTAGGAACCTCTCTGGAAGCTCAGAATGCCCAAAGTTGGACTTAAATGGGAGGCCGTCCCACAAGATTTCTCAAGCAGTTCACACTAGTATCCGCCAACACTGCTGCTGAGTATTGGAAATGTACTGCCGATATAGAGTGTATTAGGTATGTTAGTTTAGGAGAGACGCAGCTGATATGCGATGAAATTCGACTGGACTGGAATCCGCAACAGAGACGGCATATCCTTACGCGATAAGCGATTTATCAAATATGCTATGAAGCGGTGGGGTTAGAAAACTACACACCAGCTGGGTATATGGCATTTGCAGACACATCCTGTCTGCTTTCATTCAAAAAGTATGACGGCGGAAGTTCTACTTGCTATCGCTTTAAAGGGTTAGCTTCAACTGGAACCGAAGGCCACCCATCTAGATTACACATACTCCTCTCTCCATACCACCACGGACACATTCATCGTTGTCCAGAACGATAAAAAGATATTTGTACAAAAATACCAACAAAAATGGAAGAAATATGTACTCGCCCATGAGAATAATAACTTCCTTAACTGAAGCAAAGCTCTTCGACACGGTGTCTCGTCTTCGTGTTGCATAAAATTCAGCCGGCACCCGTAGCATGCTGTTCTTTTTATCTGACAGTCCAGTTGGTCAACTATTCGTTTAACAGGAGTCGCGAGCTTGGCTTACTTTAAACTAACCACCACCGATGATTGACCGTGGCCTTCGCATTCAGATAGGCCATTCGGCTAGCACACTTCGAAAGGAAGCTCTAGACTCAGATTCTGCCCTTATTATAACTCACCAATAGTGGATATGCTTGCCTGGATCGGAATTTGCAATCTGGTCCTCGTGGTTAAGAGACTAGCCTGTACAACCCAGCGTCAGTAACCTCACAATAAGCATGGCCAAATGAACATATTAAAACGTGAATGAATAGTGCTCAGTTTACCCAGTCAGAATCCCAATTAAATCCCAATCAAATGCCCGATCTAAATCCCAGGGTTTAAATTAATGAATAGAATCATACTCAGTTGATTCCACAGAGAAAGTAGCCTCAACTTAACTGAGAAGTCCTGACCACGAGGTTGAATTGAACAGGTCTATTCTGTTTGGTCTCCTTTGAAAATGCGCATACACTACTGATAAGAGCGGAACCTGAGTTTAAAGCTTCCTTTTGAAATGAGCTAGCCAAACAGTTTATCTTAATGCGAAGACTGCGATCAAGCGTGGGTTGTGTTCAGTTCGAACTTATTACTTTATTAGCGTTGTTTGGGTAGTATATGTGATAACGTGAAACCGATGATTACGATGATTTATTGGATTAAACTGAAATAAAAACAAAGTTTTAGTCGTCATGGTTATGTTTGCGGTCTACGTTAATTCCACTCTTTTGAAGTGACTACCTAACAAAAAGCCAAGCCCAACTTCTAACGTTTACCGAAATCTGATCATTCTTCGAGTTACTAGGGTCTGGTTCACATATCAAAACCACCTTTTCGGTTTGCCTAGAAGTTTACCTTTGCTAGTGAGTAATAGGGTAATATTGCTAACTAAGGAACGCTCCGGTTGTGAAAAGAAATCCGAATTTCGGCTGGATTCGAACCAGTAACGCGAACCGCACGCTGATGCATGGCGCAGTCTTTAACAACAACGCCAGAAGCCAGAAAATTTCACAAGACTCCATCGCACGACCATCAGTCTGTGCATTGCGCGTCCTCCAGGTCATCCAGTAGATGATCTGCCTAGAAAGGGCTACTTCAGGCAGTCAACACTGATGCCTACTAAAAAGCTGTCGAACATCATTAATGTCTCACCGGTGAGTAGTGTGGCAGTTTTGTCTGTTATCACGTGCGGGCCACAAATGGTCATAATAATTAATGAATGATCGTCCCTACTTAGGAAAGTTGATCTGGTTCGCCTTTATTCTAAGAGCTGTGGCTTCGTATTGAAAAATATTGTCGTCATTGGTAATATTAATCGCGTGTTGGGGAGTCGAAACCTAGTAAGTAATTATAGTTCCAACACTGCATGGATGGTTGAGGCGTCTGTATAACAAACCAATATGTTAACCAAGTATGAGGCTGAGTCGGTAGTCCATTGTTTACTAAAGTTATTACGCACATTCTTCTGCGGTTGTAATGAAGATACGATCGAGAAACCATAATTCCCTTACAAACCGACGAAACTGTGATGAACATCACGCAAGCATAGATCAAAAGTTCGTTTCATCACACCACGATTTAATGTGATAAGTTTGTCTGTCGATAGTCTGTTTTTTCCCAGCTACATACATGAGTTTTTTATGGAAACGTTCGTCTGATTCACACCATTTTAGACTGTTCTAAGTTGAAAAAGGACATTTTCGATATAAAAATTTTGTATACGGAGGGACGAAGTCAGAGGGGGTGTAGAGACTTTTAGGGATTTGGGTGACTACAGGATAAGCCACAGATTAGCACAGCCAACACGATCACAGCCCATTCATCATCTGTATTCCCATTTGGAATGTCTAGCATAAACCGACTTTAATTTCCTGCCTTTCAGTTTGTGCTCAAACGACGAAAGTGAGGGGTGGCTGTATACTAATGCGGAGATCAAATATGTGGCAATCTTTCCAGATGTTTTATGGATACATTAGAACCGCTTCCTAATTACTCTTCACTAATGCCTGTGGAGTGTTTGTGTCCGTGTGCAAGCGGGCTGTCAGAGCACACACTTCTTCCATCATCCTTTCCTAGGTTGACAAAGAAAGAATACATTCAAAAAATACAAAAAGCCAAGCTGACCTGGAGAAAATTCCGTAGGATTCCTAAATTCCAAGCTCGAAAGTTGTAAATTTACATATACCATTTGCAGCGTTAATGACATAATTCTTTTGTATACTAGTTTTTATTATTATGCCATCATTTGTTAGAAGGTTTGCGTTTTGTTGTCGCTTGGCAGATGCACTCCAGATGATTAAAATACAGTATTCCTTTTTGACTACCATCTTCATTAATATGTAACGTGCTAAGAGACTAGATATATCCACCAAGGTTGACCATTATCCATGGTGGGCGTTTACTGCTGACGAACGGGAACGGTGAGTCATTTGACTCATTATAGTCTTAGTAGCATGTAATGGAGCTTGGGTTGCCGTGCATCACAAGTTATTAACGGATTTTTATTCCATATCCAATTATTGCATTTATTTAAGTTGGGGGAGTGATCCGATGCCACATGTCTCCTAATCATTTGGCATTTTAGTTCACTTGGGCACCAAGCCATCAGGTAATATTCGCCGCCTTCATTTGGCGCGTATGTGGTGCGTGAGTACGACCAACACTGGATTAATCGGTATAAAGGAAGACGGGTTTAATAAGCTAGCCCTATCTACGAGTTGTTTATTAGGACTGGGTTGTACGCGGGATATTTGTTGTCAAGCCGAGTCAGTAATACTGCCATCCTGACAACCAGGGTCTGGCGAGTTGACGAATATTGTGGTGATCAATGTAACCGTGATTCTCTTTTGCTTTGGAAGCAGGTAAAAGAAGGAATCAATGGTTGAAGCAACCGGCATTAAGGCTTACTGAAAGAGTGCCAACAGTACCTAGAACTCCGTTAGCAGGGATCGCTGTGGGAATAAGCTAACCTGTGGACTAAACTGACTGCATGCTAGCGTCAGCTGAAGTACTACCTGGTGGTTCAGTACATAGGCAAAGAAGGTGGTTAACGTTAATAAACAGAAGGACATGGATGGCGGGCACCTAATATGAATGATAAACCATGAGCAAATCCGTTTGTGATCAATTAAAACAATTGCAACGTTGAGTATACAACCTTGACATCTGGCCGACTGGTTTTAAAGAGTTGGATCACCTAAGTCAGAAACAGTCATTATCATGTTCTAGGAACGACATATATTTGACGGGAAGTGTACGCAAGAATAGAATTACAATCTTTGAGTTATAGGCTTACATTTGCATAAAGTGATGTAAACTTCGCTTATCATGTATGGAACATATCCTCAATGTCCAGTTATGACTTCAGCATAAAATTCTGGCTGGATGATACCTCAGTTTCTTTCGTCATATTTATCAGTTTATGCAAATGTTGTTAGCTAACTGGTTAAAGGAATTAGTTGAACAACTCAAAGGACAACAACTATTATTTCACCTTACTTCGATTCTGCGAACAAAAATAGAAGGCTTACTCATACAACTACCTCTTGCATTGTGTGTCGACCAACAGTAGCTTTAATTCACCCACTTAACAGACCTTTTTAACCTGAAGGACGAAAATCTATTACTGAAAAGATAATGGCTGAGATGACTGAAGTTATCAGAATACAGGTTATTAACACGGTTTTTGGTAGACTCACGTTTGTACCTCATAGGTTGGTACACATACTATCTCCTTGCTTTTGTGGTAAGTGTTCGTCAACAACAAACATGTTGTTGAAAACGCATGAAATTCGCTCTATTTCACTATTATCAGCTGAGGCGATTTGAGAGTGAAAATCTGACTGTTGGAAAGCATCTATCAGTTAAAACGTTCGCTTTTATGGAAATCTGTTGATGATAATAAATACCTATTCCGTTAACCAAATTAGCCCACACTTCTAATAGCTCTGATTCAGTCGGACTGAGGTACAGATTTTCAAATAGGAGAAATTACATTAGGCGATTCTTATATCATTGCTCTGATTGTTTCACAGTGCCAGACCTGGACGACCTTCGAAACGTATTGCCAATGCGAGTAGTTCTCCATCATCAAACGGCTTTCCCTTAGTCTCACAGCTCAACGGACTTTACGGAACTAATGATTCCTTTGCCAAAACACCACGCTTGATGCTGTCGGAAGATGCCGAATTGGAAAAACAGGCTCATTGGTGTCGTTCTTCAATATGCCCTGCCACCTCACTCCCTTTACCTCCGTATATGAATTCACTATATTTGAATAACAACTCCCTTGGATGCTTTCGTTCGGCGGAGGTGGAAACAACAACGAGCGTTATGAATTCTCATGCCGCAAAGTCCTGTGAACACATGTTCATATCGCCAACGGAAATGGAGGTCTTCAGAGTTAATCGATCAAACACAGTGGGTCACCAAGAAACGTCAAAACATACACACTCTGACGGACTGTCTGAAAGGTCATTCAGCATGATCTCGAAGCCCAGGGTTTCAGATCCATTCTCGCGTGAGACGCATTTGACTGCTGGTGCGTCGGAAACACTTATTCAAACAACTTCAGGTAAGCCTACCGTGCCCACTGGCTGTTTTGGTTTGATTAGTGTTGTCTCCGTCTTTTTGCTGGGCTATCAAGAGATATACATATCAAGAGTTATGCAATCGTTTTACCCTCAACCATTCCAAATCAGTCGCCTACTCTATATTTCAAAGGTTATGGTTTACCACTTTTGATAGGACAAAGGCTTATGGCAGTATTAAACCGTACATATATACATCGTTACGGTATATATACTGATTACGAAGTCCCGAAAAACCTGTATACCTACAAATCCCGGAGTACCTTAATCGCTAACATTCGTCAAATTTAGCATTATTTGACAGATTCTCCGTAAATGTAATTTTGGGTAGGTAGATTGGGTAAACTCGAGTTTCGAAGTGTATCACGGAAGAGCTTTTGAATGCCTGTAGTGGGATGGCCAAGAGCAGTATAATGAAAGACATGTTTGTATTTGGCCATGCAGTGGATTCTATAAAAGCATTGTGTATTATTTGCTAAAAGCGGTTTGTTTCTTTCGCCGAGCTAACCACACGTCACATGTGTCCAAAAGCAGATAGTAATGCAGCTAACGAAACTTTACTGACGAGCTGCACAAGGGCTAATTAATACTGCTATTATTTTTCCTTTCCTTTAACGCGCGAGTTTCTTTTAATTTACTCCAACTTTATGTGGTACCGACACAAATCATGCCTTTGGTTCCTGTTATGAAGTCAGTAGTTATTGATTAACTATGTTCTGTTTGACTCACCATCCGTGCTGTTGAAGTGTTCATTGTTCAAACTACACGCTAATCTCTTTATAAGCGTTTCATCTTTATTTCTGTCCAACTTGATTCTTCACCCATTGTGTTTCGTTATTCAAGCAGGTGTCAAATGCAAGTATAGAATAAGTCGAGTGCCCACCAGGTAGACTCCCCAGTGTTTCACGCAGGCACGCATTCTTTTATCTATCCAGGTAACAGGGTACACAAAACAGGGTACACGAAATGTCGTTGAGGCATACTTCTTATGTAACAAGCTAAACGCTCTTCTAAGTCAAGCGAGAACCATACTACTTCGACTTCTCAGACAACAACCGCATATAATGAAAGTCTCTGGATAATTAACTACCTATTCATAACGGCTATCAAGATGTATACAAACCGTTATATTCACTTTCCAGTTTTGTTCACCTTGTGAAAAGGCAGTTTCCTAACAAGTATACAAAAGAATGCGGTCCCAAAGTAAGCAAGTATCCCACCTTTGCTCATAATCAACACAAAGATACTGAAGTTCCTCGATTGTGGTAACCCAATAATGCTAGCCCAGCAATTTTTCAGTTTTCAAAACAGGAGGTAAGTATTGATAACCAATTTTACATAAAACTTGCAAAGTACCCCCCAAGGCATCATTTTCTCAACAAGTTTGTTTAGGCAACCACAACCTATGACATTATTTAGCAATCTGTCAGACAAAAAAATACACCAGTTTGTCACAGACCAGCGAAAAGTGCGCCCGATGACCAAAACTAACAAATACCTTATTTTAATTCTAAACTTGAAGACGACGGAATGCGAACATTAATGCAGTAGTGATAAATTGCTCTAATCAACAGGATTAAGGTCCAAAAGCAGGGCGGTTCAAACCTCATTGGAAACACTTCTGTTCGCTCTGATTTGTTTGTACAAAATTAACATAATCTCAGCAACATGATCAGGCTGGTAAATATCGTTACAAATATTGTGTACTGTCAAAGACATTGCTCGCTATAACACATTTTGGAAAATCTTGCAAACCACATTTCGTAAAGCATTAACATATCCATCATTTACAGAACGATTTGTATTTGTATACTTCTAATCCCACTTTGCTTACAGAAAACACTGAAAAAGACGTCCAATTTTGTTACGACGCTGTTCTCCAACAGCTAATGGGTACTTGTGATATTTGGTCCAATCTGAGGTCTAGTACCTCGTCAAATTCTTTAGAACACATCAACTGGATTAAAAAACATCCCACGTTCACGGCACAGTCTGAAGAGTGTGTGAAGAATACCGAGGGAATGAAGCCAGTTGACCCACTTACAGAATTAGTCCGAGATCAATCGGACCTTACCTGGTCAAACCACGGTACTTCCAAGACTTCCGAAGCAGCAGCACCACTGGTCGCAGAACAACCCAGTATCTTCAATGTTTTCGACCACTTTGGTCATGCGCGTCATTTGGTGAGTTAAACCGTTAGAAAACGAAAATGAATAAGTATCACAGCGGCTACCGTGCCACTCTGCAAGCAGTGTTCTCGGATGAATTAGGGTCGAACAGCAAACCGCCGCAAGTAACATATGTACAGTTTGGCGTTCGTTAATCGAACCTAGCGATTATACTGCGTATCTTTACAAACAATTCTACACTACACAAATGTCATTACTACGGCTGAACAAGATGGCAAGAAGAAACTCTTTGTGAGATGCAAGCATTTCGTTTATTCTCCTCAGTAAATTGGGTAAAACACTCAGTTGTTTAGATCATAGGTCATGGAGACAAAACAATGGAACGAACCAACGTCACAAGGGTTCACGTCCGTGTGATGCAGAGGAGATCATTGTAAAGAGTTTGGCTGCGTCAGCACCTTTTGTCAATAGGGAGCCAGTGTGTGACGCTGGCTTAACAATAGTTTGGAAATCGCCAAAATCTTAGGGTTGCGATCTTGTAATAGGAAAATAAACGAACTGGAGGGGAAAACCATATGACCTATTGCCACTGAGCGTTCACCAGTTGAAGACATCGGACCTCTTTTCAGACACTGGTGATATAATTACGAGCTTTGTGAATGCTGAGGATAGAGGTAGGTTTGGTAGCTCAGATTGATTGTTGTTGTGTTGTTAATCAAGTTTGGCATTTAGATGGCAAAGTTTTGCAACCATACGAGGTGACAATATATGTACGTGGGAGTTTGAGAGTTTGACCAACCACAATGCTCATGTCCACCGTCCCAAACTGCTACTCACCGATGACATCATCTGGATGGGAGATAAAAGGTTTGAAATCTAAATGGCACACGGCAAATAAACAAAAATCTAAGTTTATAGTTCGTCAGGAAAGATTTTTACCTACTTCAACGCGTTTCGTTTCATTTGCTCATATGGTCTAACGACGTTAGCTCGTTTAACAGTTTTTATGTGTAGGTCACACCTAACACAACCCTTTTATATCAGATTATTATACCTCCATGATTTGCATATAAAGACTGAGGGATGACTTATGGTGAAAAGTTGACCAGACGTCGAGTGCAGTACTCACAAGCGTTAGTGATGAATTTCAGCAAAGGTTGCTTAAAAATACCTCCTTCCAGTGATTACATTTTCCAGTGAACCTCACTAGAATTAACGATAGTGTTTGTTCAGATTTGAGATATTTGAGCTGCCGGTGTGACTTTTTAATTCATTTGGTGAAGCACATGCTGCTTTGGTGACTGCAGATTTTGTGGCCCGTTTGACTACCGTCGAAGTTTATGTTGCACACGTGGAGCTCCAGGAAACCAATTGAATTGATACGCTACATGTGAACGACACAATATTTTAAAACTTCCGGAATGTTAAGACGATTGGCCCCATTCAATTGATTTCAGGCACATTGATCGACGTTTCATTTACGCTATCGTTTAAATCTTCTTACCAAGCCCCTAAGTATAACAGTAATAATTATTCCTCTAAACATCTTGATTCTTGATGAGATTTTCCATAATCAAGTTTGCTGAACTGTTTTCGAACTTTAGTTAACCAAACCCCATCTATGTTATAGGCTTTAGATGCACGTATTACAAGGAACACGGATGATCGAAACAGTCGAACTCAATTTACAAGTCCGTTACAGAAAGTGACCGCCTCAGTGAATTCACCTATGGAGAATCTAGCAGAACCCCAACGAAATATGACTGGAAAGAGTTTCATGGAAAATTCACTCAACTGTCTCAGGACTTCAAATTCTGTTAACAATTATTACTATTACTGGCTCCAAGTAATGGCAAAATCCTTCATGTCACAGTATATTGCTCATTCCTACATCTCAAACAAACAAGAGGTTGAATTTCACTCGTGTAGCTACTCATCGGAGGATGATCATAAAAGGTAAGGAGATTTATAGCCACATTTCCTCGCTTTTTTTGGGTAACTGACTCAGTTTCAGCTGACCATCCACGAAAGCTTAGAGTACATATAATGATTTTGCTACACCATATTGAATGACACACGGAAGATTAAGAGAACAAAACGATTGTAAATAATATGCCGTTTAAAAAGCAGATAGCGAGGCAGCTCTAAATACTGTCGTTTAAAATCAAGTTAGATGCTTAAGGTCAACCGGCACGGAAGCTTCACGTAAGAAGAGGTTGGAGTACCTCTATAACCAACTTTATGTATGAACATTTCAGTTGCTTTTAAAGTTGCCCACTAGTTAGTTGAGACTTTGGACCCCTTTTCAAAAAGTTGTCTCCGCATTGCATAGGTGATTCCTTTGAACTAAGAGAGATTAGAACACGTACCACTGAATGCAAGATTGATATTGACTTCCGTTTTACAAATTGTTCCTCTTCGTGAGATAGTTGGGGGTCCATATGATTTTGTTTCTAGCCAGAAATGTGATTTAAGTATTCCACTTGAAAACCTCAGGTGGCTCATTCTACTGTGTACAGAAAACATAACGTTTTACTTGGAAGGGTTTTATTACACAAAGCTAGAGGGGATGACAGTGGACAAATCATTAGTCGGTATCCCCTTGGAATAGATCCAACAATAAGTCCTAGAAAATATTTCCAAGGTGGTATTGTACAAAAGGGTGTTGATGTTATTTTGGTTTCCACCAATATTTGATTTGTTTTTGAACTCCTTAACTCTGCTGTCCCGAACCTATTCTTGTCAAACTAAACTGAGCGAGACGGTAATTTAGTTTTTTTAAAAGAACTCATCACCGTGGGTGGGGATAGAACACAATCGTAAAGCAACGTGAGGCGGGCAGTTTCTTCACTTTACTAGTTTCTCCACGACAATAAATAAGCGTGATTCGACCAAGAATGTAATGGACAATTGAGTATACGTTTTTCCTGAGAAACATTCGAAATGTAGTCCCGACAGAGATGGAACTAAAAACTCAATAGAGTTCGAAAACAAACCGTATATTTACAGCAGTGTTCGGAAATATGACGAGTAGTTGGCTCCGGTCTAGTCTGAGACCAACGGCAATAACCATAAGGAGAAGAGAAAAGAACGCGAGATGGTCCTCAACGCAGTCGGTGAGACTCAAAAACAAGGCATAGAACCTTCGAGTGCTGCGAACAGCGCCCGAAATGGTCCAGGTGAAACGACCTTGAAGAATAGAATAATAGGGCCGTTAGGAAAATGGCAGGCGTTTGCTATGTGCAATTCTTTACACGACTGAAGAAAGTGGTTCTGAGTTCGTGTCAGGCTTTCTGTAGCAGACTTATACCGGAGTATGCGTGCGGAACAGACAAGCGAGAAAACATGGTTGTAGCTGGAATCCTTGAAGAAATCACAGGCCAAGTGGTCAGTCCAAGACCTTGGTTAAAGGAGCCCGGGTGTTTGCATCCTTGGTGAGTTGCAGGTAGAATAAGGGATTCTAAGGAAAAGGTTACTTGGAAATGGATATCCCAGAAAAATGGAAAAGCAAAACATGATGAACAAGTGAAATGCACCAGCTCAAGTGGCACAAAAGAAAGATTTATTTTTATTTTTGCGACTCAAATGTAATCACCGGGCAAATGAGTCCAGGTCTGCCTCATCTCGCTCGTATAGGGCTACCTAGTTACGCTTCATTCAAATTACTAAAAGATTAGTTCTATATGATCATGAACGCAGTTTGCCCAATCATTCTGTCTTCGGCGCTGTCTACTAATGCATGTGCAGTAACAGTGATGTTCGTGTAAGCCGACCAGATGGATAACTTCCTCAGTGAGTGGCAGAACTCGGCCCGAAATGGTTAGAACAACTGATGATACAGCAATCTCGAAACGGAAAATCCGTTGCTCAAAACTCACAACAACGAGCGCTAGGCACCACATAACAAAATAACTCATTCCAAGTATTATCACGCAACCAGAACCCGAGGTTGCTGGAGTTTAGCGATGCTGTGTTGATCCGAACTAGCCGGCAGGGACTGTGAGCACAAAACCGGTTGAGATAATTAATCGAGTTGCCGTGATGTTGAGGGTGCAATAGGTGGAGTAATTGCAGGCAAGTCATTCACTCGGTTTTTGTGTATGGTATACAGCCTGCACGTTTCACGTTTAGAGATGATGAAAGCAAAAGAACCATTTACATGTTGCAACATGTATCTTCTTACCACTCCGACGAAAGTGTTAAATGGAACTCAGCATTCCAAACCTAGAAGATAATTGAAATGATCGCGAAATACATCGAAAAATTCTCGATTAACCATTCATCAGTCACGACTGGTGATGAGGGTTTTTCCAACGTAAGTAGATAACTGTGGACTATGACAGATGTCTAGCGTTTACTAAAAAATCGACTGATTTCATACGATACACCTTCAAACCAGTCAGGACAGACCAGGTGAACAGTCAGGGTTTCATGAGAAAAACTAGGTCGGAAATGACGTGATGGGTTAGTCAGAAGGTTTTTAGTCAGTCCTGTTCTATCCGTAATTGTATGATCAACAGCCTGGTAACAACAGGCATATTAACAGTTGATGACAGCATATAAACAACTTAAGCCAAAAAAACCGTACCACAGATTGCCAGGGTTTTGTTGCTGTAATACATGACAAAAATAGTGCTAAATAAGTGAAGAGACTTGCCATAACCTTTTTTTGATTAAGATATAAGTAAAAATCCATCTTCCAAGAAAAGGCTCTGCATACAAAAGAAGACAGACACCCTTTTCCGCAAGAAAATTCAATGACTGAAAATAATCTTTTTACTATTACTTAAGCGCCCCTGAACAGCCAATAACAGGAAACCATTTTTCCCCCCATGCCATTCAATTTAACGATTAACTAAAACAGGGATGAAAATTGACAATAAAACCATTGAAACATGATTTTTATGTATTATTTGAAGAGCTGTAAAATTGGAAAGGACGAGTTTGCTTCATTTGATACAGTCGGTATTGCCAACCGCGTATGGTGTCGACGGCTTTGAAGTCCTCTTACAAGCTGTTCTAACTCGCCATACTAAAACCCATTCAACAGTTCAGTGATCAAACTGTCAGCGGTATATTGAAAAAAACAGGGTGCAACTGCAGTTACTGATTGAAATTCCAATTAAGAAGTTGGCCATAGTTCACCGATTCGCCGTGTCACAGAAATGAACTTTCCAGTATGCTTTTAAAATTGATGGCCAACTAGACATGAAAATGCGAAACATTTTTTTAAGAAAATTTAGTCTGAAAATTTTGTTTCAGTAACCTGAAAATTATGGTAGATGCTCTTGCCTTAATTGAACTAATTAGTTTGCTTTTCAACATTCACCTTGGTTAAAGAATAGCCTATTGTTAGGGCTCGAATATGCATCTAGGCGTCCGATAAACTTGATGGCTAAGCCTCTGATAGGGTATTGTTCGAGAAGAAGTTACGCCGTAATCAAGATAGTTCAGAAGTTATAGATAATCAACAGTTTTACGACAACATATTTAGTCCGACAACCTTGTAGCCCAGAAGATCGACACGGGACCCGACTCCAAGATTCATGAAGAAACTATGTCACTTGCCCTTTATTCGAACCAGAAATCACAACAGAGATACTCAATTAATTTTACTGACAAATACTATCTAACTGGTATCCTAATAGGGGCTTCACTAGTTTTAGTGACTTCAGTACAGCTTTAAACATGATTTTATGCTTCCTGACTTTGTCTGACTTGAGGCAGTGGATTGAAATATATAATTATACGTTCTTAAATCCTATTTGTTTCGTCACATTTTCTACTGATTTCAATAACCTGTGTTTTTGTCTTTTTCACAGTGCCAAACCGGAGTGAAACGAAGTTTTCGCGATCCTCTCGCAAGGTGCACTTTGTCACCATCATAACTTTCATAACTTTCGACAGTTTACACTTGCAATTATCTTCTTTCTTCCACGCCAATACAAAAAGATAGGTCCAATGAACTATATATCCCAAACAAGACTTCATAGGCCAGATTCCGCATGCAGTTTTGGACCGGCGGAGGGAAAATTCGAGGGTTTTCTTCCGAGCCTATTATCAGACTGACAGTATAAAAATGGTTAACGTACGAGGCTGTAGGGCTCTTTTACATGTGAATTTCACAACTAGCATTGAAGTAACCATTAACCCAAGCATCAAATTAAATAGAACTTGTTCATATGCATCACGAACATGTGGGAAGTCTCCTGTGGAACAGAGTGTTTTGGAGACTGTCCTCAACTTACAACTAGAGATCCATCATCCGGTGATAATAGTAGGAATGAAACAACCAACGCTACCAAATAGAACCATACTATTTCAAGCTGTCAGTGCAATTACCATCAGCTGCGTTGAAGAACTCAAGACACTCAGCTTACGCCATAGTAAACGCAGCTCTTTCCATCTACGAATTAAACTGACTTTATACGTTCCATTATTGTGGCAGGTGAGAGTCAAGAAAAAACTAAGCAGTTGAGGATTTACTGATAACAATCGGAGGTTTGAATAATAATGTGAACACCGCACACAATTAATCGCAACTATGATGTCCAGATAAAAGCTTAGGCAACTGCTTTAGAACAGAAGCGTTAGACGAGAGTTCCACTCTTATTAGTGCATATCAGTAGCGCTTTTTCTCACCACAACCAGGATTTTAACTCCCTTTCACACTCTAATGAAACAGCTATGGGGACCAAAGCGCCATTGGCCTCAAATCACACACCACCAAATAATCAAATATGAACACTGTTACGTTCGATTGTTTAACATGGTGAACTCAGCAACTCTGACCGGAGTTCAAATCCTGATATTGGCAAGGCTGTACGCCACTGATGGGCCTTGCTAAGGCTGTAATTCGACTCAAGTTCACCATTTCCTGGGGCAGGAGACAGGATTAGTCTTTTGAATAACGCAACAAACTAGATAATTGTTTTACAACTTACGATCATTGAAATCCTATTCCATGGAATAAACATATTAGCTCTGTTTTAGTCAGGTTTATCCGGGCGCAAACGCTTGAACTGTGATTTCCTAAGTACAACCAGTAAGAAAGGCATCGTGATAGTGGAATTGCACTCCAACTTCACTGATGATTTCCGAAAAGCATTCAACCATTAAGAACCCAGGGGCTATACACTGTGGAAACTGGTTGTTTATTTCACCGACTACTTGATCTAATTTTCGAACTGCCTCAACAATCTGCTTAAGCAGATCAGTCATTCAGTTGAATCGAGAAGTTGCATACAAATTCAAATGACCGCGTCGTTTTATGCTTGAATGCACCCAATAAACGAGAATTCCATTCACCATAAACACCACGCAACTTGAGTTGGCACTGATTGAATCACAGTACTTACTAGTTTAAGTGAGACCGTTTTTCCGGCAAACGAAATAATGAATTGTGTGAATGAGTGTCCACTCGTTTGGTATGCCAAATCAGAGCATGATCAAGAGCAGTCTAACCATTAGCAATATTTACTGTTTGACCATAGCACACGTAAAGTGGTTTGAATAGAGGTAGTTAATTCATCAATGGTCACGATTTCTCTCTGCGAATCCATTCACCGGGGTCGAACAAACACCAAACACTTATAAAAAAAATTTAGGCGACACCTGACAACTATTTTGGTTCCATTTTACTTGAATCGTTTAAAGCTTGCTAACAAATTGTCCTTCCTTTGGTTAATGAATAAAGTCCACACAGGGGGATTAGTCGAAGTGACCTTCGCCTGGTATGAGTAATAATTGGGAGTAGATTCATAACTCAATCACAGTTTCTCAAACCCCCAGTCTCAAAAAGAAAAGGATATATATGATTTAACAAAATCTGAATTCTTTTGTAGGAAAGTCTGTACTTTCTAATTGCCTCTTGAATTTCCTCTTTTGGATTCTGTAAGTTAATAATGGATTCACCGTGTGAAAATGACGCTAAAACGGAGCTGTTCGGCAACAACCAAAAAAAGTCACAAACAGAAAGTAACACGTTTCTTTGATATTATTATCTTCCTTTATTTATTATGAAACCCCACTGTCTGATAGTTAGTCTGTAGTAATAACATCACTAACCAGAGCACGGTTTATGATGTACAATAGATGATATAAAAGCTGTGTATCTGCGGTGCTCGAAATTTGACACAGATGATTTCTGAACAAGAAAACGGACGCACTCCAAGTGACCTATTTTCACCCTCACATCACTCAAACGTAAGCCAACGAACACCACGAATGCTTAGATTACTCCAACAAAAGTGAAGCCACTGGACAAAAACAAATACAGATTGTCTCATACTTACGTGTTCACCAACAAAAAGTGGTGTAAGCATGTTTCGTTTAAGCCCGAAGACTGACGTTAAGGGATCTCCTAAATGAGTCGGGTTGGCGAACGTTACCTATGCATTATCGTACTACGTTTGCGCTCTCTAACAAGGATGCGTATGTTTTTCCTCTGCTATATGGCTCAATTCCATCGTTCCTGTGTTTCATCTACCTCGGCCACATTCGTTAGCAGAGGGCTGTTGAAAATATTTGAGATCAATGGGGAGCCCCTTGTATGAAATCGACCTGCATCACTGAATCCGAATGGGCAAAACAAAAACAAGTAGCCCTACAAAGGACCATGCTGTCGTGAACAGTGCTCAAAATAAACCCAAAAGTGCATTAACAAATAAAAGAAAGCCACGGCTATTTAACTAATATCTTAATAGTTACCACAAAAATGTAAATGGTGAATGTAATGAAATTCAGAGCGCAAGTGCAACAGAATAGATGTGTGCCAGATATATTGCATCGCGTAATTCGGATAGCGTTATTAGGACAGTATAACACCATGACCTTTCGGTGTAACCGACCACAACCAAACAAAAGCATTCTGTATTTTCATTTGGGTGCAATAAACTGTTTAGTTTAGATTTCCTACAAATAATGTCCTTATGAACTATAGTTTAGTCTAATACACGCTTTTGATATTTATAAAATTTGAAGATGTAGCCTGTAAGAGAGACTATGGAGGAATTTGGTTATATCTGTTATATCACCATCTCATTTAATATAGGTATTTAATTGGCGGGAGATGTAAATAGAGAGATTTAAGTCTACTTACTTTTGGTTTTGCGTTTTGCGACGTACGTATGCAGTAGAGGATTTGGCTAATCTGTTGTTCGATTTTTGGATGAATTTAAGCGTCGCTGAGTAAACGAGCCAATTCTTTGGTACAGTTTCTTGATAAGAATAAAAAA
This sequence comes from Paragonimus skrjabini miyazakii, assembly GCA_014338405.1. Lineage (NCBI taxonomy): Eukaryota > Metazoa > Platyhelminthes > Trematoda > Plagiorchiida > Troglotrematidae > Paragonimus > Paragonimus skrjabini miyazakii. Next base: position 35,824 of record JTDE01005048.1, read on the forward strand.
GGTTATTCTGGTCTTCGGTTTACACACTGCACTGTACTCGTCTTTTAGCGATACATCAGGTCAGGTGTGGACACAAAGGCTTACACATGACTACTGGTATTTCTGAAAAAATGTAGCATAAATAATCACAAAACCAGTTGCAACCTACTGCCTGGATTTTGCTTTATTTTGACTGTAATATACGATATTCTTTCGAATAAGAAGACACCGTCTGTGGAGAACAACAGTACTTCTTCAATATGAGAATTTTGGCCCATGAAATTTAATTGATGTGGGTATAACCAAGTGAGTAAGTCAATGCTACTGTTAAAGTAGTCATGTGCTCACGAGTTATATTGGGTTATGATGAGAATTGCTGTCAATGTAACAAAGTAATATAAACCCACCAAAATGAAGTCTGTCGAATAGCCAATGCTTGCAGAATTTCATGTTTGTACAGTCACTTACAGTGTTTACATGTAGACGAAAATAAGAAATAGAAATCATTTGGACTAAAAGGCATGGAAGAAGAACAAATGGTCATTTAGTGTTTGCCACCGATAGCAGTATGATAGTGTGCAAGGTGGGATATTTTCCGGTGGTTTATTACTGAACCATAACTAGCTAACGAGTAATCGAACCATCGACCTTCAGCTTTTTCCGAAACCAAGGATAATCTAAGAAGAACGTTACGAACAATAGGATCGCATTTGCTAGCTAGTTACTGCTTTCCTAGACTCTAGATAATTGGTCAAATGCGGTTTGCTTCCTTCTCTTGTCTGATTGGAAGGTCTCTAGTTTAATTCACATTAAGGTCGCCTAAGTCAATAATTTCACTTGATTAGATTCCGAGACAAAGTTTCTGTTTTCTTCTCCACACATTGACAATAGGTCGTATCCGAAAGGCAACGCCTACACGTTCGAGTGGTTAGTTAGGTTCAGAAGAACATAACTACTGTTGAACAACCTTTACTTTGAGTTCTGTAACCGGAAACAAATATGATTTCAGCACCCGGGTAAACCGTGTAGAAGTTACAGCTAAATCAATGTGATTTGGTGATAGGCCACAAGGTTAATATGCAATAAAGCATTTGCGTCTGTTATACCGTTTCTTCTTCCACAGTAACAGTATGTCCCTTTTGAACTCAAACGGTTTCCCCATAGCAGTCCTGCGAGGTTTGTACTTATAGTAGAGATAATAAAAGTAGGGTACACTTCGTAAAAGTGTTTATTGGGAGGACATGTTACTGTTTTAACGTTTTTTGTCTATAAGAGCGTTATACAACTAAGTTTAGATCAAGTTGACAGATAAGATAACCGCAATAAACATCAAACCTTTTAATAAACAAACAAAATTGTCTTTTTTTTACATTCGTCTAATAAAAAAGCCATGTGACATAAGTTATTGCTGTTAAAATACTGAACGTTGGCAAAGCAAATTGGACAGTGCTATTTAAGCTTAATTTAGTAAGGTTTATTCTATACAGTAGAAAACTTTAAACGTTATCTAAGTTTCGTACAAATTATTCAACGACGTTTAGTAAATTTAGAGGGCAAAACACAAAATCAGTTGGTCGCCCCACCGTACCACAATGCTATCATTATCGCTATTATTATTATATAATGTAATAATATATATATAACAATATATATGATATAATAATTTATAACATAATATAATAATGCTGCTTGGGTTTAAAAATTTACAATTCATTACTAGGGTGTTGATCAGCTATAATTAAGACCGCAGGGTTCCCAGTATCACCTGATTTGGAACAGCCTAATCATGTAGGTGTCGCACAAACGTGTCAAAAGTTATCAATGATTTTGAAAAGCAGCCACGAATTAACGACCTTTGTGGCTGAAGTGCAACAAAGTAAAAATAGAGCAAGACTGTTTTACACAGTTTGCTTTAATTCTAAACAGATGCCAGCGGGTTATCCAGCCTAACACCTTTATCGGTGGTAGTATAAGTTTCCTTACATAAGCAAAATTCCCTCTGACAATCATTGTAAACTTAGATGTTATGCATGCAAGTTACGTACGCACAACGTTTATAGGAACGATAAAAACGTGCTGATTAACAAAACACCAGCTTACTCACTCCAGCGGCCCTTTCATCTCGTCTTTTGTTAGGAAGACAGAATTTCCTCAAGAGCATCTGTTGTCTTTTACATTCAGTCAGAGTAGTGCGAATACAATTGTAAAATAATGGCAACAGGCAATATAAATCTGACACGCATGTGGTTTTTATCCGGCTTAAAGTTTCAACTCCAACAGAATGGTCATCGTGTAGTGCAGTCAGCGCAATTCTCGTAAATTTATTGTTACCAGAAAATCGGGAAGGAGGAAACGAAGTGAGCGCTCTATTGCACTTCGAGTAATTTAATTTGATAATTAATAAGTTGGTAATTGAACAGGGAAACATTAAGGCTACCTCATATTGTGCGATAATCAGCCTGAAACGTTTCTCTATGTCACTTGCTTTGTACTAGCTAACTAGTAGCAAAACCTGTATTTTCGCATCCTCTATCTGGATTGATGAATATCAAATTTCGTTTATTGCAACCGGTATAATTATTGAGGTGAGTTCGGTGACTCTTAATAAGACATAAAGTGGTTGTGATATCCAGAAGTTACCACAGCTATTCAGAAACAACAAATACGCTGGTGGATGGTCTAGGCTCATGACTAGTTCTTGGTGTTCAGTAGATAATGATTCAGTGCGATTCACTTTCGACGACGTTCATGATTACTGGGGTATTGCCTATGACAACTTTGTGATCCCCGTAGTTTACCAGAGCTAGAGGATAAGCTGAATAGTTAGGTCTTCATAAACGCTAGTCAACAGTTCATGGGCTGACGCATGATTATGTTGTTGAGTGGCTAGAAGAGTTACAAAATTTTAATCTGTTAAATTAAGAACGCGGTACAAAATTCTGAGGAATATGACATTTTTATTTTAATGGGATTTCTGGCTTACAGGTGGTCTGTGCGACGTCACTTGATTAGTAACTCACCCACCTAACAGACAAGTAGAGTTTACCATCAAAGTTGGACTTACGAATTTGTTCTCCTAGTGTTCTAAACCTTGGTGATGAAAAACCACAGATAAAATCCTTAAGGGGAAAGGCGGTTTGCAGAATTGAAATAACAGCATACCTTGAAAGTGAAAAAATTCAAATTCGGGGTGATATACAAGATAACATATTCTTTCAAAGCAACATATTACAAGACATGTAACTTGTGCCCACTCCAGACTGACACTCAGGACAACCTACACTCAGGTTGCTGGTTAACAACCAGATCCAACAATGTAATCTTTGCACGATTCGATATTTGGTAGAATCACGTGAACATGTGCTTGCGCGCACCTACGCGCCTAAATCCATTTAACCGCGGTTGCCAAACTTCTAGAGATGTCAAACTAACAATCGGATTA
>JTDE01005049.1:12065-29762 GCA_014338405.1 Paragonimus skrjabini miyazakii
TAACTTCAATCATTCGTTCAATAGTACCGTGGCATTGTGAACCAATATTGTTGTGACCATTTGGGATCGTTGGTTTATTGCTACGCGTTGCTCAATGTCTTCCCGGAAGATCGTACAATGGGCGTTACCGTCGCCTCTTTCTGTGCATTAGGGAGTATGGCAGTCTGGGGTGTCTGTTTATCAACGTATAAATGGGCTTTGCCAGATTAGCAGCTGCTATCTCGAGAATTCTTGGATAGATCTTGTCAGGGCCCATTGCACTGTATGAATTGACCTTGGATGAAAGGTTTTCAACTTCTAACACAGAAAACTCAACGACAAAAATCGGTTGCCGGAAGTTCTTCAACGGAAGGAAAGGGGGCCAGTTCGGCGGTGCGAAGTTGTAGATTGCCTAGCAGTATTCCCTAAATATCTCGGCCACAACCGAGGGATCAGATGAAGACACCCACCGGGCAGTTGCAAAGAAAGAGCCGAGGACTTGTTTTTCTTAGTCGTCGCATATGCTTGAATAAGGAGTTATCGCCCCCTCGGACTCTGAAAGGGTTCTATTCCTGTGCGAATTCGGTGCGTTCATGTGTTTTCCCCCTGCACCTATTTCGAACTATGTGGAACGCGGTTAGGTCCACCGGGTATCCCGTAAGCTTATGCTTCGCGAATAAATGGGGACGGTCATTGAGGATACGACGTATTCTGCACGGAAGGGAAGGCTGATCAGAGAAAGTGCACAGTTTACCAGGTAAAGATATTTTATCCGATTTCTCAATTGCGCTTTGAAGTGCACGGCAGTTCCGGTCCACTGAGTCATAATCAAGAAGTTAATATAGGTAGTACATTAGGCCGATAAAATCAGCCTTATTAAAATTTCAAACGGCGAACTTATGATGAACATAATTGACATGCTTTGTCTCCATCTGTTATGCAATTGTTTTACCAGGCCAATAATCTGTACAGTTGGTTGATACGTGCGAAACGATAATACAAGTTATGTGTTGTTGTGCCCAATTGTCCTTTGCAACTCACACGTTCGATCGTTACCCTTTATAGTTCAATTCTAATTACAACGCCTGGCGTCATAGTGGTTACTTAACTGGATCGATTATCCACTGATTCAAATGCTCGAAACGTGCAGGATTATTTGGAGAGGTTTGATTTTTGGTTCTTCACAAAAACTGATTCGGACGAGGAGGAGAAGGTCGCTTTCTTTCTACATTTCACCGGCATGGAAGCTTATGCCCTTGTCAACAACTTGGCTTTCTCGGAGTCGCCAATCAATTGTTCTCGTTCGACGCCGAAGAAAATACTTCAACACTTCAAACGGATAAATTTTGAGGCGGTTGAAAGAGTCAAGCTTAATGTGCTGATTCTGTCGGAATTTCAATAGACCTGTGATTTCGTCTTACAATTATAAGCACAAGCAGCCAAGTGTGAATACGGCATCCAGTTGGAGGATCAGCTACATGATCGATTTATCGCTAGTATTTAGTTGCCAGAGTTACAGCAGGAAGTTCCCTTACATAGTGATCAAAGGTTCCAGATTATTCGTGAAGTGTGTGAACTGCATTATGATGTAAAACAAGTTACGGAGACTACTGAGTTTGTTCTGTGTGACTAGTCTACAGGCAATAATCTGGGGCCAAAACGAGATAACACATTCAAACCGCGTGCTGACTTCCGTGCAACAAGATCATTCGTTAAGTTTTCTAAAGGGAGTAATGTGAACTCAGTTCTACAACAAATTTGGAAATGCGCATTTCGTTGATGCATTCATTCCCAGTATTCATGTCCACAAAGACAGGCAAAGTGCTTCGACTGTAATAAAATGAGTCACATCCAGTCGGTATGTAGGTCCGGATGTTTATATCATTTAACGACAATTTCTAACTTGAACGTGCAACAATTGACTGATGACATTTCTACTCTTTTTCAGTCTATTTTGCCTCAAGATGCTTCTCATGTTTGAAAACAATTGTGTCTGCTCCTGGGGCAATTCACAAGATTATTGTTGATATCGTTTGTCTTGAATCAATTATTTCACATTCAGACCTGGCTGCATTTTATTCTGATGCTGTTGTGCAACCCACACGAGTTAACATTCGTGGTATCACTGGTCGTTCATTGCCTCTTGCAGGCTGCTGCACGGTATCGGTAAAGTTGCCCAATGCTAGCCCTACTGCTTGCCAGTTTTTAGTTTCAAGCTCAGGTCCTTCTATTTTTGGACTTAGAGTTTAACGACTGCTACATTCTGACATTTCACTACTGACGTCAGTTAATGACGTTGACATTGGGCAACTAATACTTATACTGGACTGCTCTAAGGCCACAGAAGGAATGCGAATACCGAAGGTAAGGCTTGAAGCTTCGGGGGACCCAGTCTTTCTTAAGAGACGAATCATCCCTTCTGGTTTGCGAGAACCTGTGCGCAACGACTTGCATTCCATGTGTGATAAAGGAGTAATAACGCCTATTGACTCGTCAAATTGGGCGGCTCCAATAGTGACAACATTAAAAGCTGATGGGATTACACCGAGAATTTGTGATGACTACTGGTTCACGTTGAATGCGCGCCAACTAAAACGTACATGCACAACAAAAGAACCCGAGGATGTGCTGTATCGTTTGTCAGGCTCTGAGGTCTTTCCAAAAATCTTTTTGAAAGATGTTTACCTACAAGTGCCAATTGATGAATTATCAAACAGTCTGACTGTGATTATTACATCATTCGGACTGTATCGATACAATTTTCTACCATTTGGTTTAAACCTTACGCCAGCTGTATTCCAGGAGGTCATGAATACAATTACTAAGGATTAGATGGTATCGAAGTACATCAAGTTGATGTTATTGTTTGTGCTCCCGATAAGCCTACTCATGATTACCGTCTCTTATCTGTGTTGAAACGAGTTTTTGACTTCAACGTAGCCATTAACCCAATGAAGTGCAATTTTACAGTTTTTTGTATATCATGTCTTGGTTACATTGTTAATTGCAATGGTTTCAAACCAGATTTACAACGCTTAGCCCCATTAGTGAATGCACCGTCACCCACTAACCCTCATGAACACCGTTCTGTTCTGAGTGCACTCCAATACTACCCACGTTTTATTCCGAAGTTCGCTCAATGTGCTACTTCTTTGTTTGGTATGTTATCCATCAACAATTTTTCTTGGTCCATTAACCACGGAAAAACGCTCCGTACTTTGCTTCATCATCTTCAGACTAGTGCTGTTTTGAAACCATTTTCTGCCAAACATCATTCAACTATAATTGCAAATGCTTCTCCCACTGGAAAGGGTGCGGCTTTTGAACAGTGTGGTAGACTTGTCATACGCATTTCACCTCGTGTGGCTGATGTCGAACGTGAGTATCCTCATGTTCAACGTTAAGCCCTTGGAGTACATTGGACTGCTAAAGACTTGATAAATACCTCTTTGGATTCATTGTTACAGCAGATCATGAAGTGTTACAACTTCTGAATCATCCTAGCAAATTGTTTGCAAAGTCATTTGCTGCCATGGTGAAGTGCTGGAGCATTGCTTTTAGTTCTTACAATTACGCAATCATTCATCATGGCGCCAAAACTATTGCCATGTTGATTATTTATCCAGAATTCCGTCACCGTACTCAAACTCCGACAACGCTGACTGTTTACTAGTTCAACCACTGCCAGTCAAAAGAGATACACTTGTGGGCGGTACTCGTAAATACTTTGGTCCTACTATCTCTGCCTTAAGACATGGCTGGACAAAACAGGAGCGGCGCAGATTTCCCACATTTCACTGTCGCCGTGAAAGTTAGTCAATTGCTCCAGATGGATTGCTGTGTTTTGATGATTGTTTTGTCATTTCACCGACTCTCAGATCTGATATCCTTGCAGATTTGCATTCCGGACACTTGGGAGTTGATAAGATGAAGTCGCTTGCATGCTTATCTTGCTGGTGGTCGGAAGTAGAATCAGATATTTAACACACTGCCAGGATTTGTACAAAATGTATGCACCAGATTCATACGAAACACTCACGATCACTTTCATGGCCTGTTACGTTTGAAACATTTCATAGGGTTCATGCTGACTACTGTGGTCCCTTTCTGGGAAAATACTATGCCCTAGTGATTACTGATGCTTACTCTGGATGGCCTGAAGTTTTTCTCACTCCATCACCGAGTGCAGACTTTGCACAACATGCTTTGAGAAAACTACTCTGTCGCGAGGGTGTACCTGCTGCTTTGGTCATCGATAATGGTACTTACTTCACTGACAAGTCTTTGGAGGAATGGATTAAGGAACTTGGGTGTCGACATTTGTTTACTGCTCCACAACATCCACAATTCGATGGACTTACAGAAAATTTTGTACGCACACTGAAGTCTGCCATTGCTTCTCTAACACCAAACTCATTTGTGGAACTTGGTCGAGGAATCGATATTCTTCTCATACAGTGCGGAAATGCATCACATTCGATAACTGAAATGAGTCTCGAGGTCCTTTTCAAATCTCGTTTTCTATTTAAAAGTCATGACTGTGCAAAGACAGCTGATGCCATTTTTTCCAATGCAACGATGTAGGTTCTTTTCTCCCATGGAATCCGCACTGTTACTATTCTTGATTCGAAAATCTTTTCCTGCCATTGAAGACATGTTGACCACGTTGGGTTCAATTCTAGAGGTCAGTCTGTTAACAGAACTCCTGTTGCTTCGAATTCTAACAAGTCCTTTCTAGAAAATCCTGTTACTTCGAATTCTAACGAATTCTTTCTAGATAATTGTATTGGAAGCAGTTGACGTTGCCGAAGTAGAGGCTGTTCATGAAGTAGACGAAATAATTGAAGAACCGATAATCAGAAGATCTGAACGTTTGGAATCTAGACCACCACGGAAATACAAATATCCGCACGCCCATTCAAGGTATGGCTGATGTAATGTACATAACTGACATGCTTTGTCTCTCGTTATGCAACTGTTTTACTATTTCAATATCCTGTGCAATTGATTGATAAGTACGATTCGATGATACAGTTCTGTGTTGTTGTGCCTAATTGTGTTTCCTGACTCTTATACGTTCGATCATTATCCTATACAGTTCAATTCTAATTACTACAGATTGTTTTCGCTGGTCGTTATAACCGGTAACAGATAAGATCGAAGATGAGCATAGAGTGATCACTCTCTCCAAGTGGTGGCTTGATGATCACCCTGGCTACCTGTTAGCTCTCATTAGTGATAACAAGGATAAGCAGAGGAGGAATCTGACTTGGACAATGCCGCATCGAGGCGCTGACACGTTGTGTCCACGCCCTCCGTCGTATCAACGCCGATACAGACATCGAGAATCCGCTTTCACATTCTTGGCAAGAAACTGATGCCAATTTTATTTTTGGTACATTAAAGTCGCCCATAATAAGCAGATGGATGAAGTGCCATAGTCCTTGGACGTTGTGCAGGTTTACAAGAAGAATGTCATCGTCGGAGACGTCGGATGAAGGAGAACGGTGAATGACCCCAACCAGGATTGAGTCTCAACCATGCAATTCCAATCCGAGCCACAGAGCATCACATTTATCTGAGGAATGAAATTCACTGTTTGCCGTGGGTGTTGGGAGACAGTGCCGAAGGAAAATCGTAGAACCCTCTGTTCTCCCTCGGGCGGAGTCTCCTAGGTAAACTGAATACCCGGGGACACTCAGTTCGCTGTCATTCATGTCACCTGTAAGCCAGGTCTCCGTAGGAGCAAATACGTCGGGTTATTTGTCATGAATTAACTGTCTGGTTTACGGTAATTTATTGAACAAACCCAGACAGTTTGTGTACATGCACTTGAGGGCTACTTCCTCCTTTGACTTCGAGAGAAAAGAGGTAGGAGAGTGCAAAGAAGAGCTTAGGAAATAAGTCCTAGAATTGAGGAGGGTGGTGGCGTTGGAATCGCTATGTACTACCGAGTGGTTTTGATGGGCCTTCTTGGAGGCTGCGGGCGCGACATCACTGCTTGTGCGTATGTCAGCAGCCCTACAGGACGATTGACTAGCATTCTCAGTGTAGCAACTTGCGACATCTGCATCCCTGCGAAATTCCGCTTTCTGGGGGGTGGTTGGGTGTTTCTACCCATGGAACATTTGACTTTTGCGTCTGCTAGCCACACTGTGTGAAGAAGGGCCGTGTGCGCTGTTTTATGTAATCAATGGTGAAAACACCGGCATCCGAATAGTTCGCCGGTATGGTGCTTGAAAGCCAATACGAGTTGGAAACGGCCATTTAGGCGCAAAAAGATATTTTTCAAATGTTTCATGAAATATTAAAATGCATATTACGGGACAAATATATAGATTTTATCGAGTATAGTGATTGTGTTGGAATGAGCAAAATCAGCTCTACGTAAAAAACTGTTCAAATGCATGTGTTGCCATCATGTTGGCTTTCCTAAGCGACTTTACGTTCTGGGAATCCTTCCATCGGCACTTTCGTGGTGGAATACATATACCCATCCAGCAAAAACGCTCAATTTTGCGTGGTTTTGGAGATGTAATTGGGTCTGTAGTTTTCGACCACGTTGCGTTTGCATTACATTATACACGAAATATCACAGTAAATACTAATGAAAGCTGTGTGGCCATGTTAGCTGGTTAGCCGTACACCTGAATTACATGTTCAGCCTGTTTCCCTGATAATATTTCCGGTGAAAAACAGTCTACGTTATCACTTGGTTGTTTCTACCTACGGTATGGTATAAACATGGATATCGCGTCCCACCCTATCATTAACAAGGTGTGCATTGTTTTCTATTGCTTATTGACCATTTTTTGACCATGTGTACGTGAGTCAATGCTTACTTATCTGAGAGATAATGATCAACTTTGATGCCCGTTAATTTTCCGACAAAAACATTGATTCTAACTTCTACCATTTCAGCCACAACCTTTCCATCTTCGTACCATGGACGTTGATGATTCCGATGACCGTTGATCGATGTTTTCGCCGGCTGCACCGTTCGCTGACGGCCGTCAAAAATCGATATGTAACGAATTGGTGTTATTCGGTAACGAATAACATTCATCGTATGCCATTTTTGACCCGCAGGGCATCAGTAGGGCAAAACATATGGGTAGACAATGACAGCGGGAAAATTTGAACCGAAGTTCGAGTTACCCGCGTTACCCAATTGTTGAAAATTGGCTAACGGCTCCCGAAAACGGACTAGCCTGTCAAAGTGACCGAAGCCAATGGACGCCTGTATTCAACCATCACCGTAAGTGCCTTGCGTTGCACTACTTGCGGTTTCACTCGCACACCACATATTCGGTGTAAACTCGAAGCAATCAGACGGGTAGTTGTGTGAATGAGGTCTTTGTATCCAATCGGCCAATGTTGATTGGGCAACTCATAGGCTGGCTTGAAATTGAGGCCCCTATCTCTCGAGAACTAAACGGAGAGAGTCTAATGGTAAGATCTAAACTAGGAAGAAAAATATTGGAAATCTGACGCCAGCAGCACTCTAATATAGGAGTACATGTTAGTGCACACTAGAGAGGATATGGATTAAAATGAAAACGCAGGGTTTCACCGGAATAAAACTGGATGAAAATTATCCCTCGGGGGTGAAATCTGTAACAAAACGGCGAATTTACAAGAGATCCATGAATATCTGGCAATATTTAAGCAGCATCGCTCCTGAAGTTGAAGATCATCAGTTTCTGAGACAAAAGTGATCACGAGCGTTGAAAGATCAGTTTTAGCCGACCATTAATTGGTTTGTCATTCATTTCGCGCGAAGATTGAAAATAATAATGGTGGGTGTCGTGATTGTACTTATGCGTTTTCATGTGAAGTAACTGTTTATGTTCGATTAATAGTTAATCGTTCTATGTTGATAAATGATTTATTGTTTAGAAGATTTGATTTTAACTGATAGATTATCTTCAGGCATTCAAAGATCTATTCGAGGGTCGGGAATTTTCTAGCTTCCAGGAATTTCAAAGTTGCTTGGAGAAATATATGAAGAACTACAGTGTTTTGTACGTGCTTGATTCGAACAAAAAATCAAGCAATGGACGCTTGAACTATGATAATGTGTGTGGGCAATACTGAGATAACGTGGTAGTTGGCATACAGATGTACCAAGTACAAGTGACGTAGGAGCGAAAGCCACGGATTACGACGTGTTTAGTGAGTTGAGTTCACTTGCTTTCAATTGCTCAGTTCTCACGACACATACTGTCAATCGCGCTTTAACGTCGCTAGGACGAAAACGGTGTTGGTGATTAGCTCTTTTACTTCAGAGCACAACCATGACCTAACTGCCTTGCTGTACGAGGCACACCCAACAAGTCGCCGGCTCACTGCAAGTGAAGTGAGCGACTCTCGGCATTTGTTCAAGTACAATACTCCAACTGCGGAGTTAAAGCAGTATGCTGCGGATGTCTATGGCAGGTATCTGACGACAATGAATATTTGCAACATCCGTTATCGTTTGAAACCTCCGACAATAAGTAAGTTGGTCTGTGAACATTGATGTTGCAGAAAAACTACCCCAAATTTTCGATCACATAAAGAAAAACGGCGTAATGCGTGTCCTCAAAGACGTTGGTAGTAGATACACGCACATATGCTTCGCACGGAAAGAGCAAGTACAGCTGTTCAGATGTGATGTGATTGGGGACCACATACTCGTGAAAACGTTTGTGGTGGACAAAAGGGCGGCCCGAATACAAGCAGTTCGAGTCGCTTTTGGGTGCGACATAATGTTATTTTACTTCCACGTTCGAGATGCTGTGAGGAAATACGTAAGTTGGTGTCGTTAACCCTGTAATCTCCACTTAGACCAATTCATTTAGAAGCCGATATCTGTTTAATCGTATGGTAACCTTAGATAATTCAGAGGAGTGAGTGAGTCAGTAGAATTTGGTCCCACAGCGCGTGGCTAATGCGGAAGTTTGAGATGCATTGCACCTATGGTTGTGACCGCCGTGAGGTGATTAGCGTCGATGTGTACGTTAAGAATATACTGTCTCGGCTGACGACGTTCGTCAGTCAATTATCGTTGAAGCATCTCGGTAATCGTGCTCTCCTGCTGCATTGTAAACGGCAAGACGAGTATCCGCACCCTACATAAAATCAATTCTTAGTTTCGGGTGAGCCACTAGGGTGTGAAGTACACTGTGGACTTCAGTGATGGCACGTGTGAGTGCAACTTCTACCGGTCCATGTGGTTACCATGAATTCACACGTTGTCCGTCTTCAAGAAGGATTTCTATCCATACAATGAGTTGTCGTTAACGAAAACCGTTTCCCAATCCATCGACGGTGGCTTGTGGAATACAATTTGCCTAAAAGCAGCATGTTTCGCCTAGAGGTAACCGTCGCTGTTACCAGTCCATTTCAGCCGGATGACAAAATGCTCCGTCAGGGGTTGGCGAAGCTGCAGGATGTCAATCACAGAAGAGGAAGCCGTATTTTCAAGGCTATTATAGCTTTCATGTACCAATCAATCGCGAAAGCTAAGACGGCCTTACCACAGACTGACTTCCCTCTTGTTCCATCGTGCAGTACGAAGCAGCCAAGATGGGAGAAGAATGTTGACATGGGGTGCCATGTGGATATTGTGGTGATCCTGTTAACATGAATGGTTACCGATGCGACAGCGACCGACTAATGTTTCACTCTGAATGTATGAACAATACTGATTTATCGCATTGCCCTTTCTGCAATGGACAGCTGCAACCCCCCTTACCAGGTACGTTGTTATTTCATGAACTATTCGGTTCTATTTGCATCCACCTCAAACACTTCATTGCCTCTGACGTTTAAACCGAAAAAGAGACCCCGTCCATCACCCGTAACTGTTGACGACCCAGTGACGTCGGAAGATGAGTTCCGCGTTGTACATCCGCGCAAACGAGTCCAAGTGAAAGCAATGCCAAGTGATGTCACGGACGTCATTGGTTATGGTAAGCTATGCCACGCCTCTGATGTTACCTAACACTTACTTTTAGAGATGTACACACAGCACCAGAAGGACTTCTACTGAACAGAACAGAAAGGATCAAGGCTGCAGAAAACCGCTTGGAATGATGCACATGGTGATGTACTTTTAATAAATGAATTCCAACATTTCCATTTTATTTTCATCTTCCGTTTCGGCGTCAGTGCGTCCAACCATTGGTCGTGGCGCTGTGACTATATGGTGCACGTAGGATGACTGTCGGGCGTAAACGTCAGTGCGCTCAATTATGGACCTGCGAGGTTCAACGTACTATGTGGTTCATGAAACTTCATAATTTCACCCAATTCCTGGCTACCAGATTGTCAAACCAGCTTATGCCCGATTACAATAAGCAGTAATTATGGTAATCAGACCCCACAGAATAAAGCTCACATTTTGCCCGAAAATCACCCACTGCAGTCGTATCTAATTGCCCACAGTGTCGCTAAATACCCAGTGTTCCCATTTCTACATGGTGTTGGTTATACAACCTCACATGTAAGTCAGCTGTCATGAACAGTTTAATGGATTACTGAATGCACAATTCACAGAAAAATATTTTACAACTTATATTGTGCGAATTCTTCATTCATTTGTTGCCAAAACTCTTCAACTTAACCAAAGTTCAAATTTCAGCTACCTCGCCAACGCATTTTTTAATCGAAATAACGCAATACCTTAACGTCCCTGATGAAAATGTTTAACGTAGTAAAACATACTTTTTTTCTAAGGCAAAATGGGCAGAGTTCATGCTTTCTGAAATACTCCGTCAATTACTGTAAATTTGTTGGTCCACGAACTGAGAAAATTCGTTCCCACCGTTTGCATTCCCTATTTTTCCCACTAACTGGACACTCGTCCCCACTACCTCACCCACCCCGTTTTGTTGTATTGAGCTAATGTGGCATTAAATGTTCTTGGCGCAAGTGGCCATTCTTGTCCTGGTCTGCAGCCGTGACAGTTCATCTTTGACCTTGTTGGTCCTGTTGAGAAACTATTGATTTTGCTTCACGAGACTATCGTCGCGAACGATTGAGGTTTGCCTTTTGTAATTATTGATGTATTTCTTTAATAGTACCGTAGAAATTGTTGGATCCAATCTTGTTCTCAATTTGGGGATCCGTTTTTGGACTACGCGTAACTCAAGGATCAGACGTGGATCGTTACAATTACCATTCAGAATATATTAAAACTCACATATTAACGGCCTACTCATGTGCGCATTTCCTCCCTGTGGATACTTTTTGGCAGAAAACAGAGAAAACATTCATCAGACAGTATACCAACGATGATGAAGAAGAAATGTAGAGGGCCATAGCTCTCTGAAAAGAGGAGCGGATTAGTTTCCAAACGACGGTAGTCTTTGGTCGATGTGAACAAGAAAGCAAGATATACGCAGCAAACACACGGCTGACTTCGAGGCGTTGGCTAATACCTGGTCAACAGTCGGTCACACAATAAGCGAAATCAAACGAGAGTAAGAACTGTTAAGTACCACCCCATTTTAATAGTTAAATGCATGCTCAAACGTAACTGGAGCATACCATCATATCCACAACGTTTCATCAACTAGCGTCGTCAACCACCGCCATTTTGTGTACGTTTGTTTCAATCTGGGCTTTCAGCTGACGCGTGTTTGCAGTTCCACCTACTTTGTGTTTGGTGGGTGCGGCTGCGTTGCATCGTTTGCGGTTTCCTTAAAAGCTTTGTAAATGTGTTAGATGTAGTTCATATTTTCGCTTTCGTCGTTCCAGCTTTAATAACAGTTGTTTAATTGCATAAGTAGCATGTAATGCATAAAGATTGTCTTCGTTGGTTTTCTTAATATAGGTGAGCGATGTGGAACGATGGTATAGTAGATGGACTACCAGCAGACGCATAAGACGTGAAAGAGATTGTTTATGCGTGCTAAACAAAAAGTATGCAAGTATACCCTTCGTCCTGCACTCATGGGGTCCTCCAACAACCAACGTGAAGGGGGACCCCATACAACCGGCAACATCAATGCACTCTGCAGGTCAGATATTGCGTAATTGTGGTACGTTCACCAATTTCGAACGTTTCAAAGGCAATGAGACTCGTGTGATTTTATCACATTTCGACCCCGTCGTTATGCGTTCACTCCTCCCATATCCCCCTGTATGAGAACGTCTTCAATCTTTTTCTCTCCATTCACATGCCATCCCATCCAAGTATGTGTCATTCCTTAATTGATCGTGCCAGATTTCTACCTGTCAAGTTTGTTGATCAATTCGCTCATCTTCATGGGGACTACTGACTGATTTATAGTGTGCATATTTCTCACCCACGTGTGCGATGATGTGCAGTGAGTGAGACCAGCTTCGACGTACCCAAAACCTTAAACTTCCTGCGACGTAAGAGCTGCCTTACCAGTACTACCGCGCCGGTTCACACTACCTATCGATTGATACACATGTTCAAGGCAGAGGCTTAAACTACCCGAATTTAGTCGATTTTTATCACCCTGGATTAAGCGGGTGTCTGTTTACCCGAAAGGCAAACGCTGTAAATAGGGCGCAGCACCATCGATTTGATGACGCTAGAAGGGTACTTAGCCGGACGATGATAAATTAGAGCCTCAGCTTCCACGGCCATGGCCTCAAGTAACTTTGCGAAGAAGTAATTACACATGATTCGCCGTGAGTGGTTTCGCCGAAAGTCAAAAATAACTTCAATTTGTGAGAACCAAAGCCTAGGGCCTCTATTGCCAAACTCAAGAAGTTTGATCAGGCCAGTATTCTCTAAGGCACTTGCTTCCCGTTTGATATCAGAAGGCGTAGTAATGAAGAAAGAGCACAGATGAGAGTGAAAATATCAAGACATTTTGGGGGGATAATAAGAGAAGGACTGCAGAATAAACAAAACATTTTGTAGGGGACCAGCTCCATACAAAGGCGTGAACACAAATAGTCAGCTCAAAACTCAGTGGCTGAATGGCCGTAGGCACTCTCAACCCAAGTGGAGCAGGGGCACCAGTGGGACGAGACGCGCACACAAAAATAAACATTATAAATGGTGTTGGCTGAAAAAATAGGCTTATGTGAGCCTCGACGTGATCACTTGGGTGTTGGAACACGTGGCACATGTACGAACGTAGAAACGAGGACCAGACAAACAATTCTTTGTGCAGAATAAGGCGTTGACTAAAAATCTGTCAATGAGTTTAAAAATATGGATAAAATTAGGAACTTCGCGGAAAGCTTCGGGGAAATCATAATTCTTGACGTCAACTTTGAGACTATGATCAGTTCGTCGGTAAGATGAAGTTAGTCGCACGAGACGGCCCTCGTTGAAATCTGTAATAAGCCGCATGATATAAATCACACGATCTACTGGCACATTATCTGCGAAGCTCTCCAAACCTTCTGACACAACGAAGAGAGAAGCAGCCAGCTTGCAATGTACAGAATCCGTGCAATCTCCGCCTTTGCAAGCAGGAAAACTGATTGCAAACTTCCGGCCGCAGAAAAACTAGTCTGCCTCTATAAACTGAGCGCAAAGTTTAAAAATAAGGCTTTGAAGAAGAAGGGGTTATGCTACTCATCACTGTTTCGCGGCGCTTTAGAGACATCGACGAAATGGAAACCTACAACCAAACCACGTTGACAGTGTAGTTCAACAAAAATACCCACGCATTTGACGTTCAGTCATATATAGCATTTTCAGCTTCTTGATCTATACAAATCTTCTACCCTTTCCTTCATATTGCAGTACTTACGGTGGGGTACATTAACAGTTTTCCAGCCTCCAAGACACACGAAACGTCATTGCCGATTGCTACTAATCCTTACCCGTTACTCAGCTGTCTGCAATTAGAAATTACGCACCTGTTTACCAAAGCCAATAACCTTTATCTCACATAAACCTGAGCACGCCTAAACCAGTTACTCATTAAAATTACCTCATAGCTAATACCGAACTATCCAGCTGTGAAATACGCAAAAACCCATTAGTACTTTTGTCCGCTTGAACAGCGGTATGAAAACTGGAATTCGAGGGACTGTTTATCAATGTTCCACGAGCTTCCAACTTCTGCTAAGTTGAGTGTGATAAACTAACCTCATTAATCCATCCCGTGCCACATATATTTGTCCTCTGTTGCACAATTTCAGCCACGAACTGTCGTTGGAGGGCATTATGGATAACGGCGAATCTGATGTCTGCCGGTCACTGTTTTCTCCGACTGCAGATTTCATTGATGTTTGCCAGTTCGTCTACTGGTCTTCAACTCCGTCAATATCCTCTAAAATACCCATTGCCAAACAAATATAGCCAAATGGTAATGCTGTTGATACTCAGAATGTCTGCGACCTCACTGAGAGGTATACACCCAGATGGTCGTTGTTATCACTGAATACATACTGCGTTAACGACAATTGTCCCCCTGTGAAACCCACTTTCTACCCAACGATAACACTTGTTATCACTTTCTTGAACTAGTTCATCCAAAACTTACCCTGTGAACGTGAAACTGGGGAAAGCGTTTTTTCCAACGATTGTTGGTCTATATGTTCACCAGCGTCGGACTTCGCTGAGACATATCTGTGTGCACTGAGATGTTTACCTTATCACTACTTCAGTTTTAGACTACGGCTCATCTGCCTTGGTAGTCCACGATTGTCTTACCACATATCTTCAGTTTGGTCTGGTGGTAATGCTCTCTGGGACCAAGGTATGCGCGATATCACTCCATGGTATATGTTCTGTTGATTTTCCCATTTGTTCAAGGACATCACAAACTTGTCACTCTGTTGTGGACAAACAAAGCTTTGTACATCTTACCATGTCTTACTATAATGTTTATTTCTACCACCACGTACTGTTACGACCTCCAAAGGTCGTGAGTCTCGAAACACTTAGACTTCAACGAGACATATCTGTGCGGTCAGTTATGTTTCACTGTTAGTCCCGGGCGTCCGGTGACTGTCTGAACTATGCTCAGTCTACTGGCAATGTCTGTCGATAGGCTGGGTCTGGAAGAATATCGTCTGTCTTGCAGCGGGTGTTTACAAATTTTGAGCCTGCTGAATAACCGATCCCCATCCGAGAACAACGAGTTTTCTTATCAATAAAATGCTAAGGTATAGGAAAGATATTAGAAAGTTAGATGGAAGAAGAGACCAACAACCCTTGATATTGAATCCGCCAACCGTATAAGGATCGAGACCAGTGATTCATCCGAAGACGATCAAATACAACAGGTCACTCCATGACGGGGTAATAGGGCGTAAGCATGCCTGAATTACCCGTTAACAAAGATTCAGCAGTGGAAAGTGAAGGCGGATACAATGCAAAGGAACAAGCTTCGACAGATCAATGTCATTAAGGCTTGATTATGTATGCAAATCAACGTTCGTTGGAAGAACAACTTGTCGCGCGCGTAATTCGAATGGCTGTATCGGTCTGTGCAAACTAGGCCTGCAATTGTTACAAGAGAAGATTTCGAGTGTAGGAAGCGAGGAATAATAAAAGGCATTCAGTGTGGTCACAAAGCTTCTAGCAGGCACACAATCGTTGTAGTACACTTAACACATACAATCACTCCAAAATTACCTTGTCTCTACCTACCTTTTAACCGCCCTGAGTTTACTGCAGACGCTTCAGGGTTATCTGAGCACACGTAGTCATCATGTCCCAAGATTCCCGTCATCTCGGCACGAAATTCCTGTGGACTTAGTGAAGATTATTACCGCACAACAGTAATCCTTATCTATTGCTTAAAACACATGTGGCGTACAACTGAATGTGACTTTAACATACGTCTCAGCGAGCCTGCCGTCAGCCCGCTTGTTATAAATTCCGTTAAAATCACCAAGAAGAGCCGATGGAGGTACACTCCTAGTGTGAGAGATGAGCACCTAGCTAAAGATCAAGAATGTGGTTCAGCAGATAATCACTTGTTAGGCGAACGATTTGTCTTAGAGTGATTAACTACCTTCTGCTTCGAATCGTTGCTGTTTTGCATCAGTGGGCACGAAAACCCGTTGAAAATATTCTCTGTCACGAACTTTCAGGCAGCCAGGGGTGCACCAAGAGGAATTAGGGTATTCCAAACTAGTTCGTTAGATAGTCACATAGTTCTGCAATTTTCTCTGCACCCCTAGTAATTTTCAAATGTCCATCATTTGAAGACGTATTTCTCAGCAGATCGCTGCTAAATGTTACGAACGCTAATTACCAGCAGACTCGTCAGCATGTTTTTCAACAGTATTGAAGATCAATATAATATATATTCAAGGGTTCACCTACAGTTCTGTCCCGATTTCCGTAGCAGCCACCAACGTTAGCACATACTGCATACTTAGACGTTGTGGATAGCTTAAATCAACTGGACGGAATCGGACGTTGAGTCCACTGCGTTCATCAGAAGAGTTCCATCTTCGCATATACCTCTAGCACCGGGGCTTGTAACCGATTTCTCAGAGACGGAGTACAAACGGGGTGAACAATTGACATTTCAGCGTCAGCGCAGTCATCCGGCGCCGAAGTGTTATTAACATCAGGCCCCGTTGTCTGACAGCTTTGAATCTCCTGGGATTGTACTCCGAGATCATAAGTGAGAAAAATGGGCAAACGAAAAGTTGGAAAACATACCGGTAATCATCAGTGAAGTCTACAGCTGGCAAACTCATAAACCAACAAACGTCAGAATCACTAATATGCAGGATAAAAAGATTGAACTGTCGTAGCTGAAATGGTAAATGTGTGAATCAATGTTATCTTCAGGGAAATAATGAGAGTCAAAGTGGGCCATTAACCGTCAGATAAGTGAGCATTGAGCTGCGTACAAATGATAAGCTACACTTAACCACAGTCAGTAATCAATGAACTAGACAGTACGTAGGTTGTCACCAATAGAGTGTACCATGTTATCCATGTCCCATCCGTCCCATATGGACCGCAGGTAGACCCAACCACGTGATGACGCCGGTTGCAGTCGTTGTTACGGGAGACGTTTCGCTGACCGGTTTCTACCTGAAATACTGACAGGGAAACAGACTGAACAAACAATTCATATATATATAACTAACCCACAAACGTGATGGCACGGCTTAAATTGGAACTTAATTTGACATTTGGTGTAAAATACAATGAAAGAATAATGAGATCGGGAACTGCAGACTCATTTATATCTCCCGATCAACGCAAAAGCGACCGCTCCTGCAGTATGGAAGCGGGCAATCCATTATGAAAAATTTGATTGAAGCACTTCAGAATATTGATTACGAAGGCCAACGTGCTGTAATCATCGAAACAAGCAAAGCATTTCCTGTAACTAAGGTGCAACTGTGGGCTATTTTCAGGTATAGTCGAGTTTTTCACTTTAACACAATTATTATCATCGACCAATTTCATATAGTTGTCTTGAACTATGCACTCTAATAGTTCAGGGGAAAGATGAAAAATCTCTTCGCGCCCATGTGGATATTTTCAACTCATTCTGACCTTGAAGCACCACATCGGCGTACTACGCAATTACCAACAGTTTTATAAACAATACATTCAGTAATCTGAATGCAAACACCAGTTCCTAATAATCCTATCATTCCGGTAAACTCTTGCGCAATATCTAATGCTAGGCAGCCGCATGTGTTTGCTGGTCACTAAACGAGCGGTGCATGTTGAATTTGGTAAGGACTATTGCATTATTTTGAGATTCTTGTGCTTCGGTTGATCAGGAGATCATTTGGCGAAGATGAAATCCT
>JTDE01005049.1:31324-42250 GCA_014338405.1 Paragonimus skrjabini miyazakii
ATTCAAATAGTACCGTATTAAATCCAGTTTTCACCAGCGCCTTCTCAGTAACCGTGTCGAAGATAGATGATCTTCTCCGCCGTTGGATATTGAGACAGACATTTATGGATCAACAGATTAGGCGTAACTCGTTGTGAACTTGAATCGTTTGCGAACGATACAACAGTACTCGAATTTCTAAATATTCGGCCCGGACACCTTGCTCTTCAACAAGGACGGGTATCAACGCACTTCTGTCATGGAAGTCCGGCATTCTACGAGAATGACGAAATCGGATATTGTGAAAGTTGCTACCATTCCTGACAATTATGGCGTTATGCAGGTTGATCCCACATTTCTGAACCAGCGATCTGCCACCGAACGAGCAAGCGCTTCTCTGTCACTTGAGACTGCAGCGATTGCCCATGAACCCTTTCCCCTCTCGGATGAGAGCCTGTTGGATAATCATACCTATGATGGAATTCCCCTTTCTATTAACCTTAATACTTTAAAGTTTACGAATGATTCTTCTATGCAAAATGTTTTAAGTGTTTCGAAAAGCTTTCTTGATGATAGGATTCCACCTGAACCGAGTGTGGTCGAGCATGATTGCTGTTTGTTTTGAGCCCCCTAGGACTAAACAGGGATCCAGCCCAGGAGTAGCAATATGGGCGGTGGTGACCCCACCGGAGAAGATGGAGAGTGTGACCAACTCATCTGCTGCTTTGCCCGTTCGGTTTAATCATGCTCTGTTGAAAGTTTCTAATAAAGTTTCTGATGAGCTGTTGGAAGAAGAGCTGACGTTGAAGGCAGAGGATTTAGATTTGAGGCGTAAACTGCTCGAGCTCCATAAGAGGCGTCGTAGGCCTGTGGAAGTCGAACCCGTCCCGACAGTTGGGACTATATTTAGTACCACACCAAGGGATAATATCAGCCCCCGTTCAACAACGGGCCTCGGGAACAAACCCCTTTAGTTCGGACCCTGTTGAATCGCTAGAGCGGGCTCAGACCTTCGAGTCTTGGAGCCAATCTTCCGAAAATAGAAGTGGACAGTTTCGATGGTTCCCCGAAGAACTACTTCACCTTTATCAGGAGTGTTGAAGGTAACGTGGCAGATAAATTAGTTGATAAGAATCGAAGCTTTCATACTTATTGCATTATTGTCATGGCATGAAGAAAGAGGCGATTAATCATTGCACGCTCTTGCCAAAGGAGGTGGGTTTTGCAGAGGCAATGAGAATTTTGCACCCACGGTTTGGCCGACGACATGATGTTATGCAGGCGGTAAGTAACGAAGTTTTCATGGGCCATAGATTAGTACCTAGCGACGTTGATGGTTTGCGTGGACTAGCCAGTTAGATGAAGGGCTGTCAGGCGATATTGACGCAGCTAGATTACGGGGCAGAACTAAACTGCTCAACCAACCCTATCAAAACAGTTAAGCGATTGCCTCACCACTCACAAGAAAGGTGGACCGAAATTGCTGAGAGCATATCTGAGTGCGGAAGGGAAACTAATTTTAGCGACCTATTGCATTTTGTGGAGAAAAAAGTGGCAGTCAACGTTTGTCAGCATAGCCAGATGGCCGCTCGCGTTGAAAGTAAGTCAAGTTACCCAACGTTCTCTGGACCCTCACGCGACCTTCGTAAGAAACATAAAATGTTCCATTAGCAGGATATAAATCGTTGCATTGGAAAAAATGGCATCAGCTGTCTTTGCACAGTCATGACTTTTAAATAGAAAACGAGATTTGAAAAGGACCTCGAGACTCATTTCAGTTATCGAATGTGATGCATTTCCGCACTGTATGAGAAGAATATCGATTCCTCGACCAAGTTCCACAAATGAGTTTGGTGTTAGAGAAGCAATGGCAGACTTCAGTGTGCGTACAAAATTTTCTGTAAGTCCATCGAATTGTGGATGTTGTGGAGCAGTAAACAAATGTCGACACCCAAGTTCCTTAATCCATTCCTCCAAAGACTTGTCAGTGAAGTAAGTACCATTATCGATGACCAAAGCAGCAGGTACACCCTCGCGACAGAGTAGTTTTCTCAAAGCATGTTGTGCAAAGTCTGCACTCGGTGATGGAGTGAGAAAAACTTCAGGCCATCCAGAGTAAGCATCAGTAATCACTAGGGCATAGTATTTTCCCAGAAAGGGACCACAGTAGTCAGCATGAACCCTATGAAATGTTTCAAACGTAACAGGCCATGAAAGTGATCGTGAGTGTTTCGTATGAATCTGGTGCATACATTTTGTACAAATCCTGGCAGTGTGTTAAATATCTGATTCTACTTCCGACCACCAGCAAGATAAGCATGCAAGCGACTCCATCTTATCAACTCCCAAGTGTCCGGAATGCAAATCTGCAAGGATATCAGATCTGAGAGTCGGTGAAATGACAAAACAATCATCAAAACACAGCAATCCATCTGGAGCAATTGACTAACTTTCACGGCGACAGTGAAATGTGGGAAATCTGCGCCGCTCCTGTTTTGTCCAGCCATGTCTTAAGGCAGAGATAGTAGGACCAAAGTATTTACGAGTACCGCCCACAAGTGTATCTCTTTTGACTGGCAGTGGTTGAACTAGTAAACAGTCAGCGTTGTCGGAGTTTGAGTACGGTGACGGAATTCTGGATAAATAATCAACATGGCAATAGTTTTGGCGCCATGATGAATGATTGCGTAATTGTAAGAACTAAAAGCAATGCTCCAGCACTTCACCATGGCAGCAAATGACTTTGCAAACAATTTGCTAGGATGATTCAGAAGTTGTAACACTTCATGATCTGCTGTAACAATGAATCCAAAGAGGTATTTATCAAGTCTTTAGCAGTCCAATGTACTCCAAGGGCTTAACGTTGAACATGAGGATACTCACGTTCGACATCAGCCACACGAGGTGAAATGCGTATGACAAGTCTACCACACTGTTCAAAAGCCGCACCCTTTCCAGTGGGAGAAGCATTTGCAATTATAGTTGAATGATGTTTGGCAGAAAATGGTTTCAAAACAGCACTAGTCTGAAGATGATGAAGCAAAGTACGGAGCGTTTTTCCGTGGTTAATGGACCAAGAAAAATTGTTGATGGATAACATACCAAACAAAGAAGTAGCACATTGAGCGAACTTCGGAATAAAACGTGGGTAGTATTGGAGTGCACTCAGAACAGAACGGTGTTCATGAGGGTTAGTGGGTGACGGTGCATTCACTAATGGGGCTAAGCGTTGTAAATCTGGTTTGAAACCATTGCAATTAACAATGTAACCAAGACATGATATACAAAAAACTGTAAAATTGCACTTCATTGGGTTAATGGCTACGTTGAAGTCAAAAACTCGTTTCAACACAGATAAGAGACGGTAATCATGAGTAGGCTTATCGGGAGCACAAACAATAACATCAACTTGATGTACTTCGATACCATCTAATCCTTAGTAATTGTATTCATGACCTCCTGGAATACAGCTGGCGTAAGGTTTAAACCAAATGGTAGAAAATTGTATCGATACAGTCCGAATGATGTAATAATCACAGTCAGACTGTTTGATAATTCATCAATTGGCACTTGTAGGTAAACATCTTTCAAAAAGATTTTTGGAAAGACCTCAGAGCCTGACAAACGATACAGCACATCCTCGGGTTCTTTTGTTGTGCATGTACGTTTTAGTTGGCGCGCATTCAACGTGAACCAGTAGTCATCACAAATTCTCGGTGTAATCCCATCAGCTTTTAATGTTGTCACTATTGGAGCCGCCCAATTTGACGAGTCAATAGGCGTTATTACTCCTTTATCACACATGGAATGCAAGTCGTTGCGCACAGGTTCTCGCAAACCAGAAGGGATGATTCGTCTCTTAAGAAAGACTGGGTCCCCCGAAGCTTCAAGCCTTACCTTCGGTATTCGCATTCCTTCTGTGGCCTTAGAGCAGTCCAGTATAAGTATTAGTTGCCCAATGTCAACGTCATTAACTGACGTCAGTAGTGAAATGTCAGAATGTAGCAGTCGTTAAACTCTAAGTCCAAAAATAGAAGGACCTGAGCTTGAAACTAAAAACTGGCAAGCAGTAGGGCTAGCATTGGGCAACTTTACCGATACCGTGCAGCAGCCTGCAAGAGGCAATGAACGACCAGTGATACCACGAATGTTAACTCGTGTGGGTTGCACAACAGCATCAGAATAAAATGCAGCCAGGTCTGAATGTGAAATAATTGATTCAAGACAAACGATATCAACAATAATCTTGTGAATTGCCCCAGGAGCAGACACAATTGTTTTCAAACATGAGAAGCATCTTGAGGCAAAATAGACTGAAAAAGAGTAGAAATGTCATCAGTCAATTGTTGCACGTTCAAGTTAGAAATTGTCGTTAAATGATATAAACATCCGGACCTACATACCGACTGGATGTGACTCATTTTATTACAGTCGAAGCACTTTGCCTGTCTTTGTGGACATGAATACTGGGAATGAATGCATCAACGAAATGCGCATTTCCAAATTTGTTGTAGAACTGAGTTCACATTACTCCCTTTAGAAAACTTAACGAATGATCTTGTTGCACGGAAGTCAGCACGCGGTTTGAATGTGTTATCTCGTTTTGGCCCCAGATTATTGCCTGTAGACTAGTCACACAGAACAAACTCAGTAGTCTCCGTAACTTGTTTTACATCATAATGCAGTTCACACACTTCACGAATAATCTGGAACCTTTGATCACTATGTAAGGGAACTTCCTGCTGTAACTCTGGCAACTAAATACTAGCGATAAATCGATCATGTAGCTGATCCTCCAACTGGATGCCGTATTCACACTTGGCTGCTTGTGCTTGTAATTGTAAGACGAAATCACAGGTCTATTGAAATTCCGACAGAATCAGCACATTAAGCTTGACTCTTTCAACCGCCTCAAAATTTATCCGTTTGAAGTGTTGAAGTATTTTCTTCGGCGTCGAACGAGAACAATTGATTGGCGACTCCGAGAAAGCCAAGTTGTTGACAAGGGCATAAGCTTCCATGCCGGTGAAATGTAGAAAGAAAGCGACCTTCTCCTCCTCGTCCGAATCAGTTTTTGTGAAGAACCAAAAATCAAACCTCTCCAAATAATCCTGCACGTTTCGAGCATTTGAATCAGTGGATAATCGATCCAGTTAAGTAACCACTATGACGCCAGGCGTTGTAATTAGAATTGAACTATAAAGGGTAACGATCGAACGTGTGAGTTGCAAAGGACAATTGGGCACAACAACACATAACTTGTATTATCGTTTCGCACGTATCAACCAACTGTACAGATTATTGGCCTGGTAAAACAATTGCATTACAGAAGGAGACAAAACGTGTTGATCACCTTCATCACATGGTTGTCTGAATCTCAAGTCGGCACGAGGTGACAAATATTATAACTTACAGAGATGTCTCCCTGAGGTCTGCGGTTGGTAAAAATACGGACTAACAGTCACTAGAGCAATTGTGTAGTTTGGGAACTCTCCCGCGATGTATCACTCCAGATTTGATGAGTTACCCAATGGCAATAATTCAGAAGGCAACAAACTGTTCAGTACTCTATATATTGCCACAACCGAGTAGCAAGGAAATGCACGGCAAGTAAGCGTCCGGCATGTAGCGCACGGAACGGAGAAGTGAAGAATTTCTACGCTAGCGGAAATAGGGTATATGATTGGGTTAACCAAACATGCCTTGTTAGGAAGTGATAAATTGTACGATAAAATACCCACAAAAATTGTCATTCTTAGAGGTCGCCACAGAGCTTCCTTTCAAAAGAGTACTAGAGTAATCAGTAACCTTCGTTGCAAAATAGAGGCGTGCAACATTGAGGGTAACCAAAATGCAGTGTCCATTGCTAGGTGAATGTTCAGCTAGCAGGCAGCGCAGGATAATAATAGAGGGAAAAGTCCATGAGGTGTTCGGTCGCGGACTTACGGTGCGCTGATTGAGTCCGTTATTTATATTATTTAAACTATTTGGTCTTCGGTGCACATCTATCGCAGCGGGCTACCCAACCCCAAAAGACTCACGTACAAGAAGAAAGGGGAGGCGGGTTTACCCAGTGCTGACCGATAAGATGCAGGAGTTGTCTCTCCATTGCACCGAGTCTAAGCCACCTAAAACTAACCGGACTGTGAAATACCTGTGCCAGGTAGAAAAACGAGCTCACCATGTTGAGGGATCGTTCGGTACCAGTAGTTCGTTGGAGATGGGATACCTTTCAGTTCGTTGACTAATATTGCATGTTGTCCTAGGATCACGCTTAAAAAGAACTCCACGAAACCGTGTTGGCGTATGCTGAAAAAATATTAGATTAAATAATGGTAACAGAACAGTTATGATGAACGAGCATTCTATATGTTGAAAACACTAACGTACACTTAGCAAACCTCACCGGATTTCGCACTCGTTTACCACGTCGGTCATGTGGTGCAGAGGACGGTGTAGAAATGAAATCAGGTGTGCTTGACGTATGTTCCGAATGGAACGGCGGGGTTGGGGGTGTAGACAGGACACCGGGTCCACCCTCTTCAATAAACGTGGGTTTAAGCAGATCAATTGAAACGACCCTGTGTTCTCCATCACGTTCTACGGTGAAAGACTTTTCGCTCCGCTGTAAAACGCGAAAAGGGCTTGCACATGGCGGCTGCAGAGGCTTTCGTGAGCAATCAGTGCGTTTCAAGACGTGAGAGCAGGAGGAACGTCTCTCATGCAAACGCATGAACTATGGCCGCTCTCGTGATTGTATGGGATATAACCGTCTTATGTGATTCGCCAAGCGTGTCACCTACCTTCTGTAGTTAACAGGTTTAGTTGCCGAAGAAGACAGTAATTCGTTGGGCAGACGTAGAGTGAAACTATAGACGAGTTGAGCCGGTGTGGTCTTCAAGTCCATCTTGACGGTATTCCGCAACCTAAGAAGGAATAGAGATAAAGCCTGTTGCCAGGACTGATTCGACTGCGCACTGACTATGTGAACGTTCAACTGCCTGGTTGAATTCCGGATGACAGGCAGTAGCGCGTATATGCTTGCACCCAAGGTTATCAGGGAGATCTGTGAGAGATCCCTCGAAATGAAAACCACAAACAGTAGTCATCAAAGCGGGACAAATAAATCGGGCTGCCCGCGTTCCAAAAGGCACGAGCCGCCGTTTCAGCAGCCCAATCGGGAAGTGGGATTGCCTCCGGCCACCCAGTAAAACGGTCGAAACAAATCAGAAGAATGGTAAAACCGCTAGAAGTTAGTGGCGGTCCGACGAGGTCAAAGTGCACGTGATGAATACGTGTGTCGGGTGCCGGGGAGATACCGATGGGGCTATTGGTATGCCTATGAACCTCAGGACGATGACATTCCAAGCAGCAGCAAGCCCAATTTCGGCTGTCGCGATTCACTTTAGGCCACACAAAAAGTTCAGCGATAAGGTTCACTGAAGCATCTATGCCAGGGTGCGATAGGTTATGCAGTGTGTTGAACACTGTAAGACGAAGCTACAAGAGAACTAGGTACGCTTTGTGAAACATTGCACAGGATGGCGCCCTCAAAGAAGGTAAAGGGACCAGGCTATATGTTGAGTGAGCTATTAGCGGAGTTGCCCTGTCTCGGAGTCGCCTATTTGCGCAGCAACCATAGCGGCCAAACCAAGAGGAATGAGCTTAGAATTGCTTACCTGATATACCCATGAGATGAAATCAGCGAGAGGATTAAAGACACCTGTGACATGGCATATGTTTGCCGTAAACTGAAAGATATAGTCCAAGTGCCTGACTTCGCTGAGAAATACCTGTCGGACGATGAGTTCGAAGAATACACCAGTGGTTTATGGTCAATGTAGACTGTGAACCGTAGGCCTTCAACAGCATGCCAAAAATGGCATATTGCAAGACACATGACTAGCAATTTTCGCCCGGAAGTACTGTATCGAGTCTCCGCGGGATGCAACCGTCTGGAGAAGAATGCAAGGGGGTTGCCAGCTACTTCCAACGTACTGCCGTAGCACGGCGCCAGCAGCTGCATCGGAAGCATCGATTGCAATCGACAGCTGAGCACTAGGGTCAGGATGAGAGAGCAAGGTCAATTCGGAGGTAACCTCTTTAAGCTTTTTGAAGGATAAGTAAATGACAGTTTATGATCGACTCCATGAATGAGATCGGTCATCGGCTGCATCGTATGCGCGCAATGAGAAATGACTCAACGATAATAGTTTACCAGGCCACAGAATATGCAAAGCTGCTTAAAATAAGGTTCAGAATAATCATGGATGGTGTGAACTTCAGAAAGAAAGGCAGCAATTCCATCAGCTGAAGTCCGGTGATCTAGAAACCCTATGGTTGATTTGCTCAGCACATATTTCATCGGGATGACTGTAATACCATAGCTAGTCAGTCGTTCAAACAAGCCACGCAGATTCAGAAGAGCTAGCAACCAAGATACCGTCGAGGCAAGGGTGAACGAAGTCCAGACCGCGGGTGACTTCGTGAATTGAGCGCTAAAATGTCTGGGTGGCATTGGTCAGTTCAAATGGCATTCGCAAAAACTCGAAAATACCCAAGGATGTAATCACAACGGTCTCGGGTATGTCTTTCACCATATTGAATCGTTCGCAAACGATTCAAGTTCACAACGATTTACGCGTAATCTGTTGATCCAAATATGCCAATCTCAATATCCAACGGCAAGGAAGATAATCTATCTCCGAAACGGTCAATGAGAAGGCGCTGGTGAAAACTGGATTTAATACGGTACTATTTGAATCAATGTACATGAAAATTAAATATCTCGCCTCGAATGTGAAAAATCCCCAGAAATTGAATAAATGATATGCCTGTACAACAAATCTGACAACTAGACACCGCTCAGTAATGAGGGACGATAAAACGGAATTGAGCTCACTCAAACAAATGGTCATCGGTTGGGTCGGAGCGAAAGGACTGTTCACGCATCGATGAATGGTAAGAATTAGAAGCTATTCAAGAAGGAATATGGAAGAAGAATGTCTTATTTTGACATTCAGAAATGTACAGGGCTCAAACTGAATAATAGTAAGGGAAACGGTTTCATTAGTTGGTGTAACGATTCACATCTGATCTTTGTGTTACGCGTAGCCCAAAAACGGATCCCCAAGATGAGAACAAGATTGCATCCAACAATTTCTACAGTACTATTAAAGAAATGCATCAATAGTTACAAAAGGCAAACCTCAATCGTTCTCGACGATAGTCTCGTCCAGCAAAATCAATGGTTTCTCAACGGGACCAACAGGGTCAAATGTGAACCGTCACGCCAGCAGACCAGGACAAGATTGGCCACTCGCGCCAAGGACATTTCATGACACGTTAGTTCAATAAAACAAAACGGGGTGAGTGAGGTATTGGGAATAAGTGTGAAGTTAGTGGGGAGAAATAGGGAATGCAAACGGTGGGGACGAATGTTCTCAGTTCGTGGATAAACAAGTTTACAGTTGGTCTAAGAAAAAAGTGATTAATACTGTTTATTCTCGAGGAATATAATAGAAGAAAAGGTCACCCTTCAACACTAATCAACCAAAGTACAACAATCTCAAAATAATGCAACAGACCTTAGCAAAATCAACATGTTTCCGTGATAGTATTCCTGGTGGGACGCGGTCCATTTTACCACGTGATTGGTTCTACCAACGGTATGGTGTAAACATGGGTAACACGTTATACCTTAGCATTAAAAACGGTCGTATTGTTCTGTTTGTCGCTTACTGACCATTCTTCAGTGTAGCTTGCCATGTGTACGCGAGGCAGTGCTCACTTACCCGACGGATAATGGCCAACTTTGACGCTCGTTAGTTATCCGACAAAACAGTGATTCCCACTGCTACCGTTTCGGCTTCAACCCTTCTATCTTCGGAACATTGATGCTTATGATTCCGATGACCGTTGGTCTATGTTTTCGCCGGCTGCAGACTTCACTGACGGCTGCCAGTATGCTATCACATATTTTGCCGGAACTGACGGAGATGTCTATAACTTATCCTGAACGGTCCCAATGCAAATGTATTCTGATTTCTGCTGTGCTTTTGTTAACAACTTTGATCACAGCTCAAGCCAACTGGACGGAGCAGCTACCAATATGAATTCAGAATGTGTGAATCGGAATGATGAACGCGTGCAATCATTTTGACGTATATTATATAATGTATAATAATCAGAACGAGACAAGGTTAACAGCAGTTTGCTGATCACGTTTCCAGGATTTCATCTTCGCCAAATGATTTCCTGAATGTGTGACTGGAACCGCCGTTCGTTTGATCCAGTTATGCACTAAAATGCTTCTCAGCAAAGGATCCTGCTGTTCTCAGGATCCATGATATTTTCTGAGTGATTGATCGTCCAAGGCTCTTAATGAGCTGTTTCATCCAGAGCTCTGTAAGCTCTCCATTCGTCTGTGATTATTATGAAATTCGGCTGAAAGCAAAAGAATTAAAAAATGTAACCGGCTTACTGGGACATGTATTCGGATGACGGGCAATGAGGTGGCCGTATTCCTTCTGTTCCCAGGGCAGACCGCCATGAACGCCTTTTGCGTCTGTCTTTCAGTGCCACTAATTATTCACGTCTTCAGGAGGTGAAACCCACGGTGGTATTTCCATTTCCTAAACAGTGATCCATCTATTTCGACGATTGAATGAGCCCCATCTTTTTGGCGAATTCCCCCACTTCGGTCATTATAGGAGCGCTATTCCTGAAACTCGTCACCGATTGCTTGGACTTACCATGCTCAATGCCAGGCGTATGCGACGATGAAAATTAACGACTGCTTTGAAGCCTATTTTCAACGTAGTGGCTGTGAATGTTATGCTATTTTTGAACGACTAGTGTAGCAAACTCGTGAATGCTTCCTCTAACGTCATATGCCGGTGTGCTTCCCCGGGAGCTCCACGGCTGTCAGACCACGGGTCATCAATG